>APFE031483990.1:3365-28887 GCA_000404065.3 Pinus taeda | reverse complement strand
CCACTGGGCACATCATCAATATCTCCAACACCAAACTTCATGGGCTCAACATTTCAACGTCTAGGTGTCCCTTGCATGTCAAGCATCATGTGTGGTCATCAAATAGCTCAACACTTTGCTCTAGATAGGAAACGTTGCATCATTAAGGTCAATCTCTCTCTCCCTGCAATGGATGGTACGACCTTTGCTGCTCTACTGAGATGGTGGGGCAATCACCTCAAGAAGCCTTTGTTGTTGTGATGAGAACCATCTGACAAAAATCAAGAATCATTATCAAGTGCAAATCAAGAATCATTAGGAAACAAAAAACATGGATGCATCTAATGGACCACACTTAATATTAGGGGTACAATAACACTTCACATAAAGATCACCTTCAAATATCTAACTAGACCAAGTCTGGTATAAGTGTCCCCTCTTTATGTTAGGGATGGCTTGATGGGTAACCCTATTAGGTGTTTCCAGCACCCAAAGGGAGGTGAAAAGTCCCAAGTTAACCCATCAATCAATAGGTGCATGTGAAGATGGCAGCAATGGAGTGAACATGACTTCGGGATAGGTGCCATAGTCAAGTGACCAACTAATGGTGGTCCAACATCCTAAGTGTATAGATATAAGGAGGGAATAATCGTGGAGGCATAAGTTACCCTTTCCTCGACCTGCTTTTTCCACCCCTCTAGTGCACCTTTTATTTATTTATGATAATGTTTTTATTTGGGTGCATAGCTCTAGAACTCATGCTTGCTTTTAGAGATTTCGCATTTATTACCCCTTAAGGATGACGCAATTTATCGCTCAATGGGATTGTGACAATACAATGGTTCATTTTTATGGATGGAGCATCATGTCCTCTAGGACTTAGGTGATGGCTAATTAGGGGAGTGGAGCTCATGTTGGGCTTTTTCCCATGCACTAATTTCTGTCTAAACCATCTTTTGCAGTTTATCTTATTCTTTCATTGTGGCTTTCTTTTGCTTTTACCTTTATTTTAGTTGCATCAACCTTCAAGGAAAAAAAATTCAGCCTAGACTCAAGGATGAGGATGAGAGGTTGCCAATCCTCATGACCAATGACCACCAGCCTAAAGAATGGAGATGGAATAATGAGAAAAACGGAAAGTGGTAAGTATGGAATATCATGGGCACACTACTTCAATCAAAACCTCCTAAATAGTTGTTGAGATTGGTAGCTTGGGAGGTGCTCCAAACCCTAGGGGACATGGTTGTGGACGAACTGGCATCACAAAGTCACTTGTGGGCTAAGAACCCAAGCGTGGGGGTTTCACCCAAAGGAGTGGGGCCAAAACCAAAGGCAGTTTTGATGACTTAGCACTTGGAGATTGTCAAGCACCCTTAATGGGGCAAGGGGCAACAAAAAGTACCAAGAGAGCCCTTATCAAAGTTGAGATATGAATTTTTGCATGTTTTTGTGGGTTTGCAAGAAGGTTTCATGTAGGCTCAACATGAAATAAGCCCCCAAGGGCTAGTTGTTGCACACCCTAGAAAAACATATAATAGAAGATGATTGGAGGCTCATTACACACATCCAAGAAGAAACACATCAAAGCAATAGATCTTTGAACCAACTGTAGAACTAAAAAGAGCTCAAGCGAAGGAGAGGAGGAACAAGTTTGGTGTCTTCTCAAGACTGTTTTGAGGGCCGAGTAGGATAGAGTGCAGTCAGAGGCCAGGAGAAGCATTTATGGGTAGATTTTGTGCATATTTGAGGTCTTTTCCTTCTCTATTTTTGGGTCGCAGACCTCTTTGTTGAACGCAAGTGGACGGCATATCTCTTGGGGATGGTCGAGAGGCCTAGAAGGACACCAGACACTAGGTTGCATACACAACAAGGGGCAGCGCAAGTATGAGGATTTAAGTAGAAGGAGAACGCAGGGTTTTGGAGCAAATTTTAGGGTTGTTGTTGTGCCCTAACTAGCGCTGAGAAATTGCACAAAATCCAAGTACAAGTGAAGCAGCAGAAGGTTGTAGAGAAAGGTATGTTTGCCTCTTGTGTGGATGTTGTTTGCTAGTGGATGGTTGTCCTAGTATCGGGTAGTAGTTGAAGCAGTCAAAAGGAACAGTTTTGGGAGGGTTGTAGTGGCTTGCTCCAAGCTCTAAGTACAGCCTCTTGAAGAACAAAGAGCAATTGTTAAAAGGGCAGAAGAAGTGATGATCAAGGATTGATCTTTAAAGGACAAAATAAGGAAGTCAACGAAGCAGTTTGTCTAGCCCAAGTTTGTTGAAGAGAAGGACATCTTGCAATGATAGAGGGCAGCCCTCCATGCCTTAAGTTTACCTCATTGGAGCAGCACAGGAAGGCAATAGAGGGAAGAAGTGCCTAAGAGTTGAGGAGCTATAGTGGGGGCAGTTAAGGAGTTATTCACAAACGGAGTTATGAAACACTCACAAGAAGACCCTATGAGTTGGATTCATTCAAGGACTAATGATCAGCTAGAGGGAAGATTAGTGATCCGTGTTCAGTGACCTAAAGGAGCATGATTCATTGATAGAGGCAGAGTTGCAGATCGAGAGCAAAAGGACCAACAGATGTGTTCAGACACGTGGAATGAAAGGGTTGTGGAGTGCTACATCAGCAAGTAGGTCAAGTGTTGTCTTGATTAGAGTAGATTGTTTGTCATAGTTGCTGACACCAAAACCCTAGTTGTATTCCTTGTATTAGTGATTGTATGAGGGCCATGATCCCGGGTACGGGAGACCTAGACAATTGTATTATAGTTTGTTAATATAACTAAGTTGTGTTATTGAAAAATTGTAAAAGGTTGAATATTTGTGCACGTCTTGATTTAATGTTGTTTATATTCCATTATGCAAAGTAGTTTGTTGTGGCATTTGAGTTGGTAGTGTCATTGATTCTAAGACCCTAACCTAGATTAGCTAGTGCCATGGAAAAACAACATTGTATCAGAGATACTTTGAAGGGCCAGTGAATCAGAGTGTGCACAACGAAGCAACTCAGAGGGACTTGATATTGTCTAGATCATGGGGCAGAGGTTTCAATTGAAGACATGGAGATGTGGTCTTGACTGGTTTGGAATCAAGATATGCTAGGAGTTCTAGTGGATTAGTGGTGAACTTGGTGAACAACCGTTTGTTGTAGGGCAGGTTGTTGATCACAGGCTTCCTTTGACTTGCCATGGATCATTGCGACAGCTCAAAGATTGCTTTGGCATCGACGAGATTGCTATGATCGAGATTTCTTCATGTGATGTACAACATGTTGGCGAGCTAGTTTCTTCATTGGATCGTGATGTTGCACATCTGAGATTAGAAGCATGTGCACGAGTTGTGTTTGACCCAGGCGGATGAGTGCTTGTAGGACTAGGTTGCGATGATGATGGTCAGTGTTCAACCGCAGCTTGGACTGACCTTGTAGGACATGATATCAGTAGCAAGTTGAGTCAGTGGAGATCGTGTAGACTCAGAGGGAGTCTAGCTTCGAAGGGAGCAGCCCTATGGAAGTGTTGAGGTCTTCAGGTTCAAATGAGATGAGGCAGAGGCACTACCGAGATAGCGTGGTTCATTCTACAGAGTATGCTACAGTGATGGATGCTAAATGGGCTAGTATTACCAATGACGAGTTACTTCCTAGTGTTGGACGTACCTCCCTCGCTAAGAAGGAGTGTTGAGATTTGTAGCTTGGGAGGTACTCCAAACCCTAGGGGACAAGGTTGTGGAGGAATTGGCATCACAAAGTCAATTGTGGGCTAAGAACCCAAGCGTGGGGCTTTTGCACCCAAAGGAGTGGGACCAAAACTAAAGGGAGTTTTGATGACTTGGCTATTGGAGATTGTCGAGCACCCTTAATGGAGCAAGGGGCAACAAAAAGTACCAGGAGAGCCTTTATCAAAGTTGAAATATGAATTCGTATGGGGATTGCAAGAAGGTTTCATGTAGGCTCAACATGAAATAAACCTCCAAGGGCTAGTTGTTGTACACCCTAGAAAAACATATAAATAGAAGATGATTGGAGGTTCATTACACACATCCAAGAAGCAACACATCAAAGGAATAAATCTTTGAACTAGTCGCAGATCTGAAACGAACTCAAGTGAAGTAAAGGAGGAACAAGTTTGGTGTCTTCTCAAGACTATTTTGAGGGTCGAGTAGGATAGAGTGCAAGTTGAGGCTAGGAGAAGCATTTCTGGGCAAATTTTGTGCATATTTGAGGTGTTTTCCTTCTCTTTTTTTGGGCCGTAGACATCTTTGTTAATTGCAAGTGGACAGCATATCTCTTAGAGAGCGTCGAGAGGCCTAGAAGGACTCCAGACTCTAGGCCACAAGGGTTCAAATAGAAGCAGAACACAGGGTTTTGGAGGATATTTTAGCACTGTTGTTGTGCCCTAACTAGAGCTCAAAAATTGCACAAAATCCAAGGACAAGGGGAGCAGCATAAGGTTGCAAAGCAAGGTATGTTTGCCTCTTGTTTTGATGTTGTTTGCTAGTGGACGGTTGTCCTAGTGTAGGACAGTAGTTGGAGTAGTCAAAAGGAATAGTTTTGGGAGACTTATAGTGGCTTGCTCCAAGCCCTAATAACAACCTCTTGAAGAACAAAGAACAGTTGTTAGAAGGGCAGAAGAAGTGATGCTCACAGACTAATCTTTAAAGGACGAAAGAAGGAAGTCAAGGGAGCAGTTTGTCTAGCCCAATTTTGCTGAAGAGGACCTTTTGTAGTGATAGAGGGCAGCCCTCCATGCCCTAAGTTTGCCTCATTGGAGCAGTACATGAAGGCAATAGAGGGAAGAAGTCCCTAAGAGCTGCAGAGCAGCAAAGGGCAATCAAAGAGTTGTTCACAAACGAAACTGTGAACAACTCACAAGAAGGTCCTATGAGTTGGATTCATTGAAGGACTAATGATCAGCTAGAGAGCAGATTAGTGAGTCGTGTTCAGTGACCTAAAGGAGCAGGATTCATTGATAGAAGTGTTAGGGTCCTATATTTTATAGGATGAGCTGACTATTAGCTATTGGTTTCTTATATATGAGATGTTGTACATAATCTTTCATTTTGCAAGTTATTTCCAAAAAAAAGAATAGAAAAGTAAAAATAAAAAATAATAGAAGAAGAAAAGAAAAGAAGAGGAAAAACAAAGGGGATACAAATATAATATATATATATATGAAAAATGAAAAAATATTGGAAAAAACGAAAAATTACCCCAAAAATAAGTGAGCAAGTCTAAATCCACTGCATTTTCAAATAAAATAAATAAAATTAAATAAAAATAAAAATAAATATATTATATTATAATATATATATGCATGAGAAATGCCTTTAGAATGTTTGAATAGTGTGCAGCTTGTTTAAATGCCACATTAGAGTTAAAAATAAAAAATAAAAAGAATCTGAGGTTTAATCACACCATTTAAGTGTGATTATCATTAGACTTGGTGAATAAAATGAGTTTAATAAGTTAATGGTTTAACCACAGAGTTTAATCGTAGTTAGATTAGTCAAAATAAAGTTGTTTAGGATAAATAATTTTTACCGCACAATGTAATCGCGGTCTAAATTAGGTTTGGATTAAAATTAGTGTTAATTAGGTGTTTTATTAGTTATCGCATTAATAAATTGTGATTATGTAGTATAGAATAAAGTTTTATATGATGCGATGGTTTTTGTCGCTATGTAATAAAGGCACGCACTTTTCAATGGTCGAGGTCTCACCCGCCCAGATCAATGGCGGGTGAGGAGTTTCGGACCCCCTCTGAAAACCATCTTTCCACTTTGCTGCCGCTCCCGCCTATTTCGATCATTGGCCCACTCACTTCCGCTCCACTCTTCTTCCACCACCTCACATCTTCAGACCCCACTTCCCTTCTGCCAAGTGGCGCCTCCCATCCCCTCCTCGGTCCTATACAATACTGCCACATGGCACCCCCTATTCGCCATTTCCCATCACTGTTGCATCCTATTCCCCCTCCACGTCAACTCATACTGGTTTTACTCGTTATCTAACCATTCCACCATTACTCGCTCCCGCAATAACGAACCTGTAGAAGAATCTAGGGCTTGACAAAATTAAGATGATTCTTCTTATACATGATAACAATTTGTGAAGCATTTATACAATTTATCTTAGCTTAATATTCTATTCATTATTAGAATGTATGATTACTTCATCAAACTGCTACCAAGCAAAAAGAGACAAGAACACAACTGATTGGCCTTCTACCAGGGCCAAAACCTCTCCCTCTTGGAGAGGAAAACCCATGCATAAATTCTTCTTATAGAGATTACATTGACGAATACCAAGACTAGGACCCAAGACTCAATCTGCCTCTCCAAGACCAAGACACCAATCCTCTTTCTAGCCATTGCTGAGATCATCATCATCACTGATGTCATCATAGATGCACTACTGTTGCACTGTTAACTGATATCGTCTTTGTTGTTTTCTTCACCATGACCATAGTTGTTGTGTCTTCATTAAGTCACCATTTCTGCAACATGGAGGCCTTCACAACAGTATTACTAAGATCAGTTGATAATGAATCTCTTGTTGCACTGAGATTATTGAGACAATGAGATAACTGATATACAAAATCATGATCTACAGCTACTGTGATTATGGTTATATCAGGATCAAGATTATGATCCTTGTCCCTGTCCCTTGTATCACGTCAAGTTTGCATCATAATAAATCCGAGAGCTATTGTATGCCGAGGATATTTATTATTATGGAAACTTCTTCCATGGTTCTGCGATACATCACGTTGAGGCTGCGACAAGTATGTCATAGTGAAGACAATAGTAGATCACACACTGACTTATCTACTCTATCCATCTGAGGGCATCATCTTTATCACAGGTATGCTAAGAGGAGGTTGATCTAGGTTTCGTTGCTCCTTATACCCATCTGAGGACACAGCTAAACCCTAGATCTATCCCACAGAAAAATGTGGATTCATTTTCTTTATGATTGTGGCTCCATGTCTAGACTGCAGCTCCAGCAACCTTAACTGCGGCTCCAGCAATCTTAACTGCAGCTTCATTCCCTTGACTGCGGCTCCATTACCATGACTGTGGCTTCGTTACCCTCATTGCGGCTCCATTACCATGACTGCAGCTTCGCTACCCTTACTGCGACTCCATTACCATGACTGCAGCTATATACAAGTTCTGTCATGCCCTTTGCGGATAACCCCAATGGGGTATTTATAGTGGTTAGGGTCATATATGCAAGCCGACGTATACTTATGAACCGACGCGTCTATTTTGCCAAGCCGGCATGACATATATATTAATACATTTAATTTATTTATTTAATTCATATTTCTTTGTAGCCGACGTGATCATCTTTGCTTGCAAACTTCTTGTGCTTGTTCTTGAGGCATTGATCTTGGTCTTGGAGGGCTGCTACACTTGTTGAAGACTTGTATACATTTACATGGACTCATGACATGATTCTTTGACATAGAAATGAATCCTAATGACATCAAGAAGAAGTCTTTTACCTAGAGACACTTCTTGCTCGTGAAACACATGTAGCAAGATTACAAAAATAATTTATTTCCTTTTATTACATCAAATATAAAGATCATGTCATCATGAAGACCAAACCTAGTTACACTTTCTTCAACAAGACCCGCTCCCTTTAACCGCTAATCGCAATGGTAAAGCCATGTTTGCCTATAATATCAACTAAAACCCATTTTGTCGCCCTCCTTTCATTGTTTCAAGGTAACAAGTGATCAGAACTGTTCCAATGCATAGTCAACCAAACAGAGCCTATCTCAGCACCCAATCAGTGATCCAGACCACCACTGTGACCCGTCAGCAAGCCAACTACCTCTGCACCTCAGATACCAGTCTTTGACCAATTTTTCCCGAGTAATTCAAATCTCATGTTCATTCCTCTTTCATCATGGCTCCTAAAGGCAAATCTAAGGCCTCAGATGATAACCCCCTGATACCCCCTGTCATAGATTTAGATCATCAACCCCTGGTAGACCAGGAATATAAAATCTTGGAAACTAGTTGTGAGTTCGACCTTTATGAGCTCCACAGCTGATTAAAGCATAAATTTATAGACCTCAATAATGAATTGGGCCTGTGGGATTCTTCCCTACCCCAATTTTCCATCAGACCTACCACTACCCTAAATTTGTCTCATGGTGCCAATTTAGATATATTCTTAGTCAAAGGGCTATTGTGGCCCAAAATAATGACATTCTTTTCACCATCACCTCTGAATCCATCTCCCAGATGCTTCAAATTCAAAACTTTGCACCTCTAAAACCTTTTACAGTAGATTCCCTCATGGAACTCTACAAGAACCTAACATTTCCTCATAGAGCAAAGATTTTTGAAACATTCCTCACTGAGGATGCCCAGTTACCAAAGAAGAATTTGATCAGTGGGTTGATGAGGCCATCATACGGTTTTTGTCAATCTTCTCAACAAATGAAAAGCCCCCAATTATCTTCAACTACAGTGAGTTTCTAGCAGATGCCATCCATGAACAGTTTTTAAAATTTTCCACAGAAGTTCAAGTATGCATCAGTTCTAGTTTATTTGTGTTTATATCAACGAGCAAATAGATTTCAGTTTCCATTGCACAGATTGGATGAACAAGGCAATGCCCAATCTATAATTCATTGGACTTCCTTGGTGAGGAAGCATTCAAATAAGTTTACTTTCAATGACTTTGTTGACCAATTTCTATATACAGTTTGTTGCCTATTGAACAGTGAAATTGAACCTAGGATAGGACCTAAAATAAGAAGGACTTTACACCTCAGTGATCAGATCAAAATAGGTGACTGGTACCTATACCAGAATTTCACAGAAATTAGGGTGTATGGGTGTTAATTGCCACCTTACAGGTTGCCAAAGTTTGTCCCAATGAGAATTTTCTCATTAGAATACATTAGACAGATGATTCAGATGGATTCTCTCCATTTTGTAGCAGCAAAGAGAAAATCACAGTTTAATATTGAAGCACAGATAGGTCCTTTCATTTGCAATAGTAGAGCAGCAGCCAAAGAAGCAGATATCCTTCTAAAGCAAATGAATTTCACACTCAGTTTCACCTGGTCCTATGACCCCCTAGGGATTATTTCAAAATTAAGAGTAGAACAAAAGACTACTCCCTACTCACACACTCCCAGGGCAAAGATTGAGAAGTACATGAACCAGGATCAATGGTAGGAAAACACCCTACAAGAGGCAGAAGAATAGGTAATTTTGACTACTACAGCATAGACTCCTACACCACAAGAGAAGCAAGACAAGAGAACAAGGGAAGAGATTTCCCCTACAGTCACAGTAATTCTTGAAAGGAGTTTCAAATCTACAAGAAAAGGCAAAAGACTACTCTAGCAACAGAAGGATCCTTTGAAGAGGAAAATGTACAAACAATAGTTTTGACAGACCCTCATGCTTCAAGGAGGACTGAGGATATTTTTGTGGGATCTCCATCCTCTTCGGCCTCCCAAGATCCATTAGACACCTCTCTGTCAAGGGAATTGGTTCATGACCAAGCTAAACCAAACATACTTGCTAAGTACAGAGAAATCAATAAGAAAAATGAACAGCTAAAAGCTACAACATATACACAATTTTGGAAATAAACAGCATCTTCATAGCATAGGCTACTCTCTGTCTTTGACACAAAGAAAGGGAAAATGCAGATAGCCTTCATGCATGCTAAGGTCTCTTTCCCAAAGACTCATGAAGATTATAAGAAATCAATTTTTTCTTTCAATACTGATCAAATTCACCCAATTGATCAAATAGACCTGCACAAGCAAACAGGGGCGATGTTGTACTCCACTTTGACAACTTCAACAATGGCATCTTCTAGGTTGCAAGCCTCTGCAAATAACATCCAGTCTCAGCTTAAATTAGAGAAAGTCTCTTCTCTAGCCAAAGATACAAAAATCAAATAACTAGAAGACCTTGTAATCAAACTGGGATATGATCCCAACAATGTGAGAGCAGCGGAAGAGATTTTCAAAAGGAAGAATGTTGATATTGCAACAGCACTCAAGAAGTAGCTTAAGCTTCCATCCACAACGACCCACAGGCTAAGGAAGTTGGACAACTTGAGAAGGAAAAAGAAGGCATGTTCAGGATCCTTATTGAACAAAGTGGACAGATCAAAGCAATGGAGGTTGAAATGGAGAAATTGTTACAGGAAAGAGAACAATCCACACAGTTGGCAGCCATTCCACTGACAACAGTCCCTATTGCATCTACATCAGCAGCAGGGGCATCCACTTCAGCGACCATTACAGTTGAGGGGCAGTCAACAAATTCTTCAGAGGAACTCATTAGAGCAATGGATGACCTGTCAATCAGAGGACAGGAAATTGGGAAGTTGAAAACTCAGTTGAATAACCTTCAGGAGCAGAAGCTGAAGATTGACAATCTATACTTGGTTGAGTTGCAGAAAACTCATAAATTAACACAAAAGATTTAACAATAGCAAAATGAATCAGCTATGGCACAAACATTGGCACAGGCAAAAGAAAGTATAAGGGTAGAAATAAATGAGACCATGACTGAAATATGGCCCTCAATTCAGATTATTTTTTAGCAAGTGGAGTTAAGACAGAGGTCTAAAGAGGTAATTGAAGAGGTAAAAGCAGATTTAGGGCAAAAGCTAGGTGAAACCACTGCTCTGATCAGACTTTTAAATTCAAAGACCAAGGAAGAATTGGAAGTTGCAGATAGGACAAAGACAATTTTGGAGGTGAGGAGGGTCCTTACAAAAATGAACCTTACGCTAAAATTGGAGAACAAGTGTCACAATATGGAATCTAGCATTCAGAAGCTCCACAAAAAATTTAATGTACTAAATCAAAAGGGACTGTCAGGTTTGATAGGGATTGGAGAAAAGTTGATCAGTGTAGAAGATTATCACCATAAATTATATACCATATCCCAGGATAAGTCAAAGTTTTCCACCATCAAAGGAAGTATCACAGGGAAAGCCTTCATGGAAGCTTTGGACTTTGATCCACTGATCAGACATGAGATAAAGCACTTGTTCATTGTCAAGCATACATTTCAAAAGTATACTGAGGTAGATGAAACTTACAGGAAACTAGTCAAATTCTCCACCCCAAGTGAAGACAGATGGGACAAATTGCGCGAATTACTTGGGTAAAACAATTTTTACTTTCAAACAACAAGGAAACACTTCTTTAGGCAGAGTCATCACCTGCATCCTCGAAAATAGTGCTAGAGCACTACAACAATTTCAGCTGCCTATATTTCTATAGTATGTTTGTAATTAGTTTAAGATATTCTGTAATATATCTTGAGATTTTATTCAAGATATTTTTTATCATTTTTGTATAAGTACTTCCCAAGTCAAAGTACAAACGTTGGGACTTGTATCAAGAAAGCACATTTTGATGTAAATTTTTCACTGAGCTGAAAGTGATCATTTCATTAATACAGAAGATTGTTCCAGGATTCATGTGTCAGGCTAGTTGGTGATGTTTTTCCTTTTGTAAACTTGTTATATCTCTATTTTCATATGTTTTCTTATCTGAATTGTTTAAAAGAAGAAGAGGGGTTGAACTTGTTTAATCACACTTTGTCCTAGCTTTTAAGCAATTTATATGTTTTCAAACTAAAGTTAAATATAGAATTCATGTTATAATGCTCTATGTTTAAGGGAATCTGAATCTGTTCCTCTCTCTCACTCCACAAAGCTTCAAAGATCCAAATAGCCTGCCTACCTTGCCCTGTTTCAATCCATTCTGATATTTTTGTTTTTTATCACCTTAAGACTTTGACTCCATTGCCTAATGGCCTTTCCTTGCAGTTTCAACCAAACATTTCAAACAACCAAACTTTGAACATAATAACTAGCCTAAAATCCCACATCAACAAATCTAAATCTAATAGAGAGATCCCTCTCTGAGTTTAGAAGGGCTAGCTTCTAAGCTTGAAAGTGGTTCTGTGGTTACCTCTAGGTTTCTTTCATAGCCTTAGGATATTACAAAGTGCTAACAAGAGGCAGAGTTGTAGATCGGGAGTGTTGCACCTATTTTGTCACAAGTCCAAGGAGGTAGTTGTACAAAAATTTTCAAAGTTCAGAATCATCAGCAAGCTATCTATCATGTCATTGTAAACCCAAATTCTGCAAGTTGTAATGTAAATGACTAGCATCACTGTTGAATTTTGTAACAACACCTAGGTAACCCTCTAATTTTGGCGACGAGTTTCATCCTAAGAGGTTATTTAACCTCACCAATTATTTGTGTTTCTAAACATGGATAATCGGCAAAAAAAATTCCCTCTAGCTTAAACCCCAAAGCTAGGGTGGAATTTATTAACAAAGTCTTAGGTGAGTCCTAAGGTTATATCGAGTCATTGTAAAAGTGGTTTGGGAATAATTTAAGCTATTTTGCTAGATTATTTTATTACAGATCACTTGGTTTATTAAATCATATTGTGTCGCAGAATCGAGTAAATATTATGAGTGTCTATAATGAATGGGTATTCCCCCTTTGAGGGTTGAATTTGTAATTATCTGATGTAGAAAATATGTTAGTGCATGGTCCCTCATACTTAGACACCATGGCTAAAATATTTAAAGGTGGAAAAATAATTAATCCCCTCTAGTGTCAATTGATTAATTTTTCTAACAAAAATAAAATTAAATCCTAAGCTAGAAAATTAATTAATTTGGAGTCAAAAAATAATTATAGAGAAATTAATTTCTCCAAGTGGAAAAATTTATGGGTCAAAAGAAGTTAATTTGTGGAAGTCCCACACCAAGGCAAAAATGGATATTTGGAGTCAAAAAATAATTATAGAGAAATTAATTTCTCCACAAAAGCAGTTAATTTTTCGATGTCCCCCAACAAGGCAAAAATGGATATTTTACAAAAAATTGAGCCCATGAACATTGGTGGTTAAATCAAAGTCAATTTTTTGAGGAAATTAACCCAAAATATTTATTTTTGGATTAATAAAAAATGGTTTTTAAGAGATTCGAAAATTTCTCAAAAAATAAATATTTTCGACATTGGAGATTAAAAAATGATTAAGTATTTATCAACAATCGAGATTATTTTGACAGGGATCAAGCCAATTAGCCGTTATTTTCCACTTGAAGCATTTCTCTATAACTTAGAAGTCATTAGCTTCTCAAATCATGATGAAATTTCTGACTCTGATCTATGTAATTTTGTAACACTGGTATTGATCCACTGATCCGTTGGGATCGTTTGAATTTCATAGGAGAAAGACTTTGGTGTTCAGTTCATGGTGTTCTTTGTCTGATGATCTCTGGTATGTGTTGGTTATGTGCTTTCCTATATTTTGCTTAAAAAATTTATAAACTTGTTTATTCATTTGTCAATGATAAGAACATTCTATTGGTAGATTTTTGGGTCTATCTTAGATGATCTGATTCACCCTATGTTTAACAAGTTTTCTTGAAAAAATATATAGAGTTTGCAAGGGTACACCGGCCCTTGGGCTCCAAGTTCACAGACTTTGGAGGAGAGTCGACCTTGTTTGGTCTCCGAGAACTTTTGTTTTATTTTCTTACTTCGCTAAGGATGTGGGCAATACTCTAAATTTCGAAACATATCTAATCTAATGTCATTATTCATCATTTAAAAATTTAAAATATATATTATTTTCTCAAACAAACAAAAAATCCACAAACAATGTATATTTGTATATATCTTCTAAGTATTTTGTAAACTAATATTTTTGTAAAATAAATTTTCTAACCCTTGTTTTGCAGCAATTAGGGTTTGGGGTTTTATTTCGAATTTTGTATATATTGGGGTTTGGGTAAATTTTATTTTTCAGTTCTGCAGGTGAGCTTTCAAGAAAATTTGTTGAGGGTTTGAGCTAAATCTAGGCCCTTGAGGGTAAGGTCTAGTCTGCAAAAAAAATTGTAGGGCCAGCATTCAGCAATTTTGCAGTAATTTGGACAAATTAGAAGATCTGAAGCAAATAAAATTTTTGGCAAGGGTTTGATAAAAAAATTTAGGGCCTTCTAGGCTCAGCATTCCCTTTAAGCCCTAGCCACAGCCCCCTTTAGCTCATTCATCTCTATTTTGTGAGCCACTGCCCTTGCCAAGGCCTCCCAAGCTTGGTCGTGAGCCTTCCTTCCCCTTGGCTACCCTCCATCTGCCTCCTAACCCTCTACCACTGCCCTTCTTCTCCTCCTTCAGTGCCTTCCTTGCCTCTTCCTGTCATTTTCTAGGCTGCAGGCCTCTCAGCCTCCCCTTCACCCTCTACTCTAGCCTCTTTGTGGGAGCCGCAGGCCTCTAGGAGGCCATTTCCTTGAGCCGTAGTCCCTAAGGGACTGTTTTCCCTAGGTCGCAGCCCTTGGAGGGGCTACATCAGGCCTTTGTCGCCTTCCTTGCCTTGACTGCAGGCCTACTAGGCCTTCCTCTCCTAGTCACTGCCACCTCCTAGGCTTCCAGCCCTTACAATTAGCCTATATGGACCTTCCTTTGCCTCTTGTCAATTCTAATTCGATTTTTGAGCTAATACTGGGTGTGTTGCAGATATTTGGAGTTAATTTTTGTGTTTGCAGGTGACCATCTCATTGGAGAAGTTCTGGACAGGGTCTCCTAGTCATCTTGGCCTAAAGGCCTATTGGTTTGCTCACTCAAACCTTGAGTCACCTCACTGTTTACTTACAGCTATCTTATCATTTGATAACAGTGGTACAAAACTCATTAAAGTGGCCTAAATTTGGTTAATAAGTCATCTAAACAAATTAACAAGGCATTGCATAAATTGAGCATCTATCATTTGGCTTATCTCATGAAAGATTGGTGACTGTCATACTCCTTAAGACTGCATCATAAAGTCTGAAATACAACAGTGACATTGGCTTATAAAAGAGTCTAATCCATTGAAATCTGTGTTGGCATAGTGATCTAGCATTTGGGCTATCTCATTTGCATCCTTGCACTCATAATTTGCATCCTAAAGTGCTCTCAATCAAAGTAACTTACTGCTGTCATAACATTGAAAAATAAGTGACATAAAGGCTATCATTGGCTTATGCTCTAATTGCTCATTGTGAAAAGCATTGTTTACATTAAGTTGCTAAAGTGACTTAACAATTGTGATAAGAGGAATACTAACATATTGTTGCCTTGTGTGATCTCAATAAGTTCCAAATTTGCACTAAATAAGCTCACTCTTTAAAGCACTTAACATAATCCAATAATCTTGGTTGAACGGTTGCTTAAGTAGATAGATCTAAGAATCCATTGGATATTGGTATCTCTTGTTCTCTCGCACATTGACATTAAATATCTAAGTGTTCTTAACTTAAGGACTTGCTATCCTAATTGCACATCTTTCGAATAATTGTCATTGGCATCTCTTGTTGGCATTGAAGAATCTCATTACAATTTTGGCATTATCTAAAGCTCCTAATTGTCTAAAACACATTAATCCTCTTGAGCAATTTTCCATACAAGTGTTGATCATTCTAAATAACATTTTGGATAAGCGCTCTAAGTGCTCTTTTACTTATCCTCACTGTCATTATTGTTTCATGGTTGTTATCTATTGTGGATCTTTGGCCTATTGGTGATCTTTTCTTTAAGAGCATATATCTTGTGGTTATTTAATACTTAGGCAATTGTATCTTGGTTATCTCTTGTATCTCGTGGCACTTGTAACATTCAGCACTTTGTCTTGTGTATAAGATTGTCTTTTCATTCATTACTTAAGTACTCCTTGTCATAAGATTAATCATAACTTAAACTAAGTACTTAAGATCATAAACAATCTTAAAACAAGAGCACTCATCCATCTTGCACTTCATCCTAGAACTAGTCTTGCATTAATAATTTACCTCCAAGCATAAGCTTGGTTGATAGAGAGATAGGAACACCCTTTCATCTTTGCTTGAGAAGTCTAGCTCCTCTAGTATTTAAAACAGTGACCTTGCAGTCGTCAAAGCCACAGTCTCTACAGCGCCAAAGGCATCGGATACATCAGATTTCAAAGAGAAGTATCGTTAACCAAGCCTTTGGTTGCTTCACCTTGACTTCTCTCTACCACTCACTTTGGAGACTAGGCTCAAAATAGATAAAGATCAAGGGATACACTTAGCTAGGCATCTAACTAAAATAAACCAAGATTTCTGCATTTTCACCTAGTTTGTAGGATTTGCATTTCATCTAGGATAGTCAAGCATTCATCAAGCAGCGGTTGTTCATCCAGTCACTTGGTCTTTAATTGATCTAAAGCAAGTAGTTGACTCCATAAGGCACTAATCTCATAAGTATTTCAATCTAATCCTTAACTTGCTGAAATCAACCCAGTGGATAGGCCATTCAATAATGTCTCCTAGATTTGTTGGTTGCCAAAAGTCTTGCATTCTCGCATTTCTTAGGGACTAACCCCCATAGCCTGTTGTTGGGAGATGGTTAGAACGGAGTGACAACCCCTGACCTGAGTCGTTGTGAAGTGACAACCCCTGACCTGAGTCGTTGTGATTGTGACTATAAAATTTAAGCGACAACAAGGAGCAAAAGGACCAGCATATGTGTTCAAGACACGTGGGTTGAAAGGGTTGTGGAGCGCTACATCAGCAAGTAGGTCAAGTGTTGTCTTGTTCAGGGTAGATTGGTTTTCATAGTTGTTGACACCAAAACCCTAGTTGTATTCCTTGTATCGGTGACTGTATGAGGGCCATGATCCATGGTACTGGAGCCCTAAATAGTTGTATTACAGTTTGTCAATATAATGAAGTTGGGTTATTGAAAATTTGTAAAAAATTGTATATTTGTACATGTGTTGGTTTACAATTGTTTATATTCCGCTGTGCAAAGTAATTTGTTGTGGCATTTGAGTTGGTAGTGTTGACTGCTGGAGTAGCACCTGACGACTATTTGACGACTCCATGCCCAAGGATCATCCCGAAGACACTTGTACCATCAGAGATGTCATCAGTCAACAGAGTTTTTTAACTCTCCTTCTATCTTCTCATCATATTTCTTCTCTGTACCCAGATTCCACACCCTACGGGGAATTGTAATAAGTGATGCTAGTATGATGTTCTTGAATTTGTAACAGGCCTAAGATGTCGGACTCGATCAGCAAACGAGTACACCTTGGAGTGTTTTTTTTTATCCAGTGGATTATCCCTTTCGTTTCCTTTCTTTTTCAGAGGGGGATAATCCTCTGGATTTTTTCACTCGTGCTCACCCCAAAGCCGAGGTGACGGTTTGAAGATTGAGCCCTTGACACATCTTAGTGTCTAGGGTCGATGTATATTACCATACTAGATCACACGTCAGGTTTCGTGGAATTTGGCTAAGTCTAGGTAGGATTTTTTAGTAGTTGAAAATTTCCCGCAAAACGGGATTTTTTAATTATTTTTTGTATAAAGGCATAAATAAGTGGCATTAGGAGATGCCTGGGGCGTATGACCAGTCAAAATTCATCCTCAGAGGCCCAGCATTCTCCTAGAGCCTACTTTGGGGGTCAAAAAATGACTCAGAGTCCCTCAAAAGGCAAATTTTCCAGTGACAGTGGCAAAAATGAAGAAATCAAAAAAATAAATAATTGGAAAAATTTAAAAATTTTTCCAAAGTCAAAATAAGTCAAATTTTGACATGGAGATTAAGCAGATGATCAAGGTGACGTGGCAAAGCAATGTGGGGCACACATCAAGTCAAAATTTCAGAAAGTCAAAGGTCAAAGTCAAAGTTTCAGAAAGTCAAAGTCAAACTCAAAGGTCAAAGTCAAAGGTCAAAGTCAAAGTTTGAGTTCATAGAATTTCAAAGTGTAACTTTGATTTAAAGTTGATATTGAATAATTATTTTAAAAAATCGAAGTGGGACCCCCCATCATACCATAACTCAGGGAAGCAAAAAATTTAAGTTCCGTACGCTGTCCGTACGATTTCCGTACGGCAGCCATTTTGGCACATGGTCAAAGAGCCAGTCAGCAAGTCAAATGGAATGTGTACGTTGAATATTAATACAGTCAGCATACGTGGGCCAGTCCATATTTCTCATATCAAATCAGCTATTGGAACCCAGTCCGTACGCAGATCAGCCGTACGTACGGCAGTCAAAGCCAGTCCGTACGCAGATTGAGCAGCAAATTTCGGTGGCCAGTAAACAGCCAGTTAAACGCATCTTCAGTTAGATCAGCATGTATACTCAGCATTTAACTCAGTTTACAGGCAGTTAAATCAGCAAGTTATCTCCAGTCAACTCAGCATTTAACTCAGTTCAAAGGCAGCCAAATACGAATTTATTACAAGCAGTTGTCTTCAGTCAAGCAGCAGTTCAAAGGCAGCCACATGTTTATCCTAGAGCAGTTATCTTCACATTGGGATTGTCATCAAGCCACTTGTCATTTCATTTCTTCATTGGGATCTTCACCTTATTGCCATTTGTCATTGGGAATTTGCCTTGGGATTGTCTCCCGTTTTCCTATTTATATGAGCCTTGGGCTCTTATTGTAAAGGATAGAACGAGCTATTGGGCTGACGGAGACTCTGCCGGATTGTGTATTCAGTATTCTTATTAATAATAAAAGTCTTTGGGGTTAGCAGCTTCTCGTGTGGTGTATGTCTTGGTATATGAGGTATACTTGTATCGTTTCATGTTCATGTGATTTTCCTTTCGCTTTCTAAGTTGTTTTTCATTTTGCCTGAAGGCACTATTGTCTAGGGAGGAGAGATCTGCAGCTATCTCAGATCTCTTCTGGGCTTGGTATATCTTGCACGCTTGTTGTAGCTTGTCCATTCTCGGTTGAATGACAAGCTCAACTTGGTCTCTATATGCCAAGTTCCTTTCTGCACTAACAACTTGGTTGCAAGTGTTTTCTGTGTTCTCAAGCGACAGGTTTGCCAGCTCTGTTGGAGGGCGAGGACTTCTTCGACGGGAATAGTCACCTCCCAGGATACCAAGGATCCCACATGCTGTTCAAGCCATCAAGCTCTTCAGACACCAAAAAAAAAAGGGATTTACGCAAGAGGGAAGTACCCAGATCTTTTAGTTTCGTTTCTATTTTAAATCAAAGCAAATTTTCCCTTTTCACTTAAAAGCATTCGTTTCCATTTTGAGCACAAAAAGAAGTACAAACAAAAATATTTTCATTTCCGAAATAACAACGTTATAAGGCACTGGTCATTTGTGTGGTACATGTTCATCGTATGGTTTATGGCTATTGTTAATATTTCGTTTTGATTTTAGATCTCAGATTGACAATCTTATTTACTTAAATAATCCTCCTAGAACTTTTCATATTAGCTTTAGGCTTAACTTTCCATTTAGGGACCCCCCCCCTTAGCTAGCCTAGGAGATAGCTAAAACGGAGAGAGTTGGGATCAGCGTGACAGCCCCTTCTCTGAGTTCCCTGCCACCAACCACACCTTGTGGGGTTGAAGGCTTTTTCTCGCTAACTGAGTAGGTAGGTGCGGGCGGCAGGGTCAACAGAACCCAAAAACCGTTTAGTGAAATTCCACCCGGATTGTATTTTATTAAAACAATTAATATTTTTAATGGAGTTCCTAAGTCTAAACTTAGGAAAATTAAAATATTAATGGGTATTAATCAAAATATGGGTGAGAATGATCTAGAAGGCTCCCTCTGCCACTGTAACTGAGAAATCACCTGCTTCTGCTACTGAAACGAATTCTCTACCATACCCATATGCTCTTTGAACTGAATGAACTTATCTCTTCCTAGAGATTTTGTGAGTATGTCTGCTATTTGATCTCCTGTGGGGACATACTGTAGTTGTATTGCCCCACGCTGAACACAGTGTCTGATAAAGTGACATTTGATATCAATGCGTTTTGACCGATCATGAAATATTGGATTCTCTAAGAGTTTGATACAACTCTGACGATCACAGTAAACCTTGATTTCTTCCATCTTTTTTTTGAACAAGCTCACAAGCAATTTTCTAAGCCATATAGCTTTGCACGTCGCTGTGCTGGTTGCCATATATTCTTGTTCTATTGAGCTCAGAGCTACTGACTTTTGCTTCTTGCTGCACCAAGATATCATCCTTGATCCAACATTAAAGCAATACCCCGAGGCAATGTTCCACCAGGTTTCCGGGACGAGGAGGTGAGGGAATGGGGATACGCAAGAGCAGCGTATGCAAAAGCTCCCCACCAATTTTTAGGAAATGTGGGGAGACTTCATGGTCTTAAAAAATTATAAATATAAAATATAAATCGATGAATCATATAACTGAAACAAATTTAAAACAAAAGCATGATCATTGATATCATTATCATATAAGTTATAATCATACATCATACATGTAAGTTTGTAACTGTACAGTGTAACTACTAACTTACTAACAATGCACAATGAAAATAAATTATAAAATTATAAATGTTTAAACTTTAAACCATATTGATGTTCCACTTCCTACTATGAACATTGAATACTGAATATTGAAATAAAATTATAAAAGTCAAGTGATACATCAAGAGTCAAAATTTTATAGAGTCAGAATAACATAAGAACATCAACATATCAAAAGATAAATGAGTAGAAAAATGCTTAAGGTAATGCCCTGCTAGTCTCTGCATCCAACTGCTACATGAATAAATCAGGGTCAACCATATCACCATCTGAATCTAAATCACTTGCATTCTCAAACATGCTAAGTGGCACACCAACCAACCCCATCTTTGTCTCATCAAGTCTCTCCTCCATATCTAATTGTGCATCATCCTATGGATCAACGTCCCATCGTGTTACTGATCTCTTCAAATACTCAGGGGTCTTCCTATGCTCAAGACATAGGGCATTGTGCACAACAACTTAGCTCTTTTAGAGGTAAGCTTGTTCCTCTTGATAAAGTGGATGAAGCTATATGTGGATCAATTCCTCTTTGTTGCAGAAGAACTAGCAATCTGAGACAACCATAGCTAGATGTTTGAGCTCTGGAGCACCATCGCCATGCATCCTCCACCAACCAATTGGGTCATCTTGGGCTAGACCTATGCGATTTGCCCGAGCACCACGTGTGTTGGAGGGGCCACTAAGAGATGCAAACTGAACAAACTGTCTTCGAAATCTTGCCCCCTCCTCATTGTACATCTTTGCAATTGCATCTAGGAAGCCATTCTTTACCTCAAGATCATCAATAGGAGGCACCCTCCCAGGTCTTTCAACATACCATTTTGGGTTTAATGCATATGCTGCCATGTGCAAAGCTATGTTCATGCGATCCCACCTACAGTGAATGATGGGCGAATCTGGGATGTATAGAACTCTAATGAGGGCTCCCTCCGTTGAATGGCTTCTTTCACACGACCCAACATGCTATCAAAGGTCTCATAGATTTCTCCAAGACTAGGAGCATTTGAATTAGTGTAACGAATGACCTCCACAACAGGGCCCGATAATGACACCAAATAAGAACAATTTTCCCACCAATCATTGTCCAACACCTGAAGCATGACCTTCTTCCCCGTGTCTATCTTTGATTCTTACCACCTTTCGCACTCTGAACTCACAACCAAGGATTGTAGAGGTTCTTGTACCTCTAGCATCCTCTCCAATAAGAGAAATAGCTAGCATATCTAGTACCAGTGGGCTTGAGGACTTCCTTCCTCGTGTGAGCCCTGTAGATGGCCAAGGTGGTGTGGTGGTTGCAGATAAACATCTGCACATCTCTTGTAGCTATCACCAAGTCTGATATTCACTGAATCTTGCCGATGTCCTTCAGTGCATTATTGAGTGCATGCACACAACAAGAAGTCCAAAAAATATGTTGATCCCTGCTTTGAATCAATAACCTAACAGGTTTCCAAACTGTTGCTGTATCTGTCACAACCTGCACCACACTATCAGGCCTAACATCCTCTATAGCTTCTCGAAGAAGCTCAAATTGGAAAGATGCATCCTTGCGTTTTCCAGAACAATTAACAACTTTAAGAAAGAATGGACCTTTTGAAGATGTCACTATGATGTTGATTAGTGGGTGTTTTCAGATGTCAGTCCATCCATCCATAACAATAGAGCAACCAAACCTCAACCATGTTTGTCTCATACTCTCTTTTTGCACATTAATTTTGAACACTTGTCTATCTAAAATTGTTGTTCTTAGCTTATGTTCTCCGTGTGGTACATATGAAGGCCCTATTCTTGCAATTGCTTGGACCATTTCCTTGTAATAAGGAGAACGAAGAACATGGAAGGGAATTCCATTGGCAAAAAGAAATTTGTCAATTGCATCATCTGTGTCATCTCGATCTAGAACACTGTACATCCTAGACATTGTAGCACCCATTACACAAGACCGAGATGCACCAGTAGAAACCTTCGTCTTTTTTGATGAAGCACTGGATGGAGGCATATTTGTGGATGGATCAACATGTCTGCTAGAAAACAATCCTTTTCCAGTGGCTTCCCTTTCTAGCCTCCAAAGTTGTTCTCTTTGAGCTGAATTCAGGTTCTTTGAGGGACACATATTGACTCCTTTACCTGTAATAGCCAAAATAAGTTGCTTCACCCTAGTATATCTGCCAACAAAGTGATGCCCACAAATATTGCAGACCTAATCACGTGAGCCACCACCAACTTTTGGAATTTTTTTTGGAAGTCTAGTTACATAGATTAGAAGTGGTTTTAGAGGATTAAATGTCCCCTTTGCAAATTTTTCTAGATCTCTTGGTGGGCCTTCAGAATCTACACCATGCAAAGGCCTATTCTAATTTCCAATTCCTGCCCTCTTGTGACTGCTTTCAATTTCTGTTTCTTCTTGGGCATCATTTGACTCACTATCATTGTTGCTGTTGTCATTGTTCCCACTGTTCCTAGAATAACTCAT
Organism: Pinus taeda; assembly: GCA_000404065.3. Taxonomy (NCBI): domain Eukaryota; kingdom Viridiplantae; phylum Streptophyta; class Pinopsida; order Pinales; family Pinaceae; genus Pinus; species Pinus taeda. Next base: position 6,100 of record APFE031483990.1, on the reverse strand, counting down.
GGTTGTAAGTTCAATGTAACTTCTAGGTTGCAACCTGCAACAAGGGTTCCGATTCACTGTTTAAATTTAAATTCTATTTAAAAAAAAAAAATCATCGCATATGCATACTGATACACAATGAAAAAAATAAATTAAAATACAAATTTAGTATTTACACAGTCAACAATCACTGTTCATTGTGTAAAACTAACACTATATAGTCTAAAAATTCAAAATTTACTAAAAAGGCTGTCATTGTATTTTTTTTTAATTTTCGAATTTTAGTGTTATTTGCTATGTAAAATACTAAAATCATTTTAGTATTTTACATAGTCAACAAAACTGAAATTCGAAAATTAAAAAAGATAAAAATTTTAACATTTACAAAAAAAAAAAAAAAATACAGTGACAACCGACAACCTACAGGTAAAAAAAATTTAAAATTTACAAAAAAATAAAAATAAAATCAAAATATAGTGACAAGTTAGGGTTAGCCACGACTGAGTTACTCACTGTGGTCAGGCGGCTGTGGTCAAGCGGCTGATTTTGTCACTCTAGAGTTGAACTGTGCACTGTGGTCAGTGTCACGGACTCCCGATAGTAGTGGGCAGTGTGGTGACTAGTCACAGGCAGGAGTGGGAACTTCAACTGAGCACTAGCAGTTATGGCCAGAGGTGCGATGGCAACGATGGGCGTTGACACACGTCAAATATTAAATAATGTCAATGAACAACGAACTCGTGAACTCCTCCAGTGGCTCATGAAGTTTGAACTCCTCCAGCAGCGATGGAGACACAAGCACAATGGTACAATCATCGAGTAGCGATGGTTGATGGCAGGCTCGATGGTTTGCAGTGGTGCCCAACAACAATGAAATAAAAGTTAAAACGAAAACCTAAAGGCCAACGTGAAACATATTATAATTTTTAAATTTTATGATTTTTTTTTTTTAAAAGTCGATTCCTTCTTTCTGAGCATACTCATTTGCCATGAACCTAGCCTTGCACTTCTCTATACTGCCCTCTGTAGCATACTTGATCTTGTAGATCCGTCGTGGTCCTACAGCTGATCTATCCTTTGGTCTAGGTACTACTTCCCAGACATCATTCGTCATGATAGAGTTGTACTCTTTTACCATGGTATCCACCCACACTTGGTGTTGAACGACTTCATGAAAGCTAGAGGGTTCTTCAACTTGAGCTACCAATGCTTGGTATTTGTCAGGTTGTCTACACTGCCTTTTCTCGGTTCTAGGAGCTCCAACAAACTCCTCTATGTCTCTCAGTGTTTGTCGCACTTCTCTGCTGGTTCTACCACTGGTGATGGGAAGCTCAATCAACTTCTCCTCCTGATCTTGTTGTTCCATCTGCTGAGAACTATCCGAGTTTCCTCCTTTTGAGGAAATGTTGGTACTGGCCAATGTACTCGATCCAGGTTTTTGTCTTCCTGCCTGTTTTCTTTGCTGCCCCTGTTGCTCCTTGACTACTGGAACATCTCTTGACTGATCTTCTGCAGGCATCTCTCAAGATTTCCTCAAAGCTCTATCCTCCATGAACTTTGCATCCTGTCTCACTACAATCTTGTTGCTGCTAGGAATGTAGATTCTGTATGCCTTTGAGGTCTCGCTATATCCTACGAGATACCCCTTTTCTGCAGTCTGATCCAATTTACTGTGCTTCTCGTCTGGAATGACAATATGCTACGCTTCCGAATACCCTGAGATGACTGACTTCTGGCTTCTTCCCTGAGAAGACTCCTTCAGGTGTTTTCTTCCCCAATGCTCTATGAGGAGTTCTATTCTGGATATACACCGTTGTGATGCAAGCTTCTGCCCATAAATACTTAGGTAGATCCTAATCATGCAACATAGCTTTGGCTACCCCAACAATAGTTCTATTTTTGCGCTCTGCTACTCCATTCTGCTTCGGATTATATGGAGCTATCCACTCTCTTTTGATGCCCTCCTTTGCGCAGAAATCTGTGAAGTCTCTGTCCATATATTCTCCACCATTATCTGAACGCAATACCTTTATCTTTTTCTCTGTCATATTTTCAACGAGAGCCTTAAGCTCTCTAAATCGATCAAATGCCTCATCCTTGGTCTTTAAGAAATAGATCCAAGTTTTTCTAAAGTGATCATCAATAAAAATGACGAAGTATTCACCACCACTAAGAGCTCTTGTGGACATTGGACCACATATATATGAGTGTATCAATCAAAATACGCATTTTTCTCTATTGTTACTTATGGAAAAAACTGCTTTAGTGTACTTCCCTAGCACGCATCCTCGGCATAAGTCATCATGCTCGCTACTAAGGGATGGTACTCCCGTAACAGTCTCTCTGAGCATCCTCAGTGCTCCATGGTGAAGTGTCCCATTCGCCTGTGCCATAATTCATTTTGTTCCTTTTCACCATTACAGTTGTTGCCTATCAGTGTCATTGGTGACTCAAGCTGCAATCTATACAATTTGTTGCTTCGAATCCCAATTTGTCTCTTCTTCTTACAACTTGGATGTTTGACATATACTTTCTTTTCTATGAAGTATACATCGTATGTTATGAAACCAGCTCAAGAAAAGATAGAAAAGATAGATCAACGCCTTATAATTCAGTCTCTTCGAGGGGGCAACCTCCTTTACATTACATAAATGAACAATTCTTGGATGATTCAAATGACAAAACCTCCTTTCTATATATAGGAGTCTAAGGAGTCACAATATAATCTAGCCGACCTAACAATAATAATATAAAGC
>APFE031483984.1:19851-91421 GCA_000404065.3 Pinus taeda | reverse complement strand
CCAACCATAATAATATTAAATTATTAAATAATTTCATTTCATTTTAATTAATAATTATTCTCTCTTGTTACAATTATAGTCAAAATTTTAATGAAATTGATCAATTTTGCAACATTCCCTTTGCTCTTTTTTCTCTACCCGCTAATTTCCCTCATTATCTATATATCATGGTCAAGCACTCTTCCTATCATCAATTAAGCTTCTTGTCCCTGAAGATGGGTGAAGTGTTTACCCGAGACATTGGGCTTTTCAAACATAATACACAGGTTCCCAGAAGTTCTCAACAACAATAAGAAATATGATTAACTAATAATATTTATATTAATATATATACACTCTAATATATATGTTTGTTATATATGTGTGTGTTTTATTATATATATGTATAGATATTAAATTTATTAAAATATGTTTTTAATATAATAATAAGTCACTTTAAATTGAAAATGTTGAGAAAAAACTAGAAGTATGAAAATGGAATTAATAGAAAAACAAAAAATTAAAAATAAGAAAAATAAATAAAAGAAATAAAAATAAAATGAAAATTAGTAACACAAATAGAAATGGATGTAATAAAGAAGATCTATAATAGACCTCAAACAAATTACCTTACCAATAACATAAATTAAAAATAATAATAAAATATTAACAAAAAAAAACAAATTTCCCAAATTAACAATGGATAAGTGTGCTCAAAGGTTATTGCTTCAAAGACAAACCCTTCTTACAGTAGTCAAAGGCAAATTGAATGATTTAAATACCATAGCCTCGGATAGGATATACTAATAAAAAGATAGAAAAAAATAAAAGAAATAAAAATAAAAATAATAAAACAAAGCAATAAAAGAAATAAAAAAAGAAATAGAAATATAAAAATGAAAATAATATAAAAGAAAATTAAACACCACATGTGCCATGAATATACGGAAATCATCGTGAAAGAAGAGCATTATTTCAAGCACAAGTTTAGAGAAGCTTTAGAAATCAAGCATCTCAACAATATAAATAGGGATGGAGGTGTTGAGGTTAGTAACAACTCGAGTACTCTCTCGTATTTAACACCTTTCCCTTCTAGTCTTATCTCTCCTTCTAATCCCTCCCTTTCTTGTTAGTTCCTTCTTCCCTTTACTGCTTCCTTCTCCCCTCCTTCATTCTCTCCCTTTTTTTCCTTTATTCCTTGATTTTTCATTTATTTCTTTATGACTTTATTTTTATTTTTATTTTATTTTATTTTTATTTATTTTTTGTGTAAGCTTGGTAGGACCTTTCTATTATTTTTCTGTCAAACAAAGATGCAAGTTACATCCACATTCCAGATGGTTAAGTGGCCTCAACCTTCCCTTTGGGAAACCAAGTTTGTTGGCCACCTAACGAAATTATAATCCAACTAAAAGCAAAGGATGATAAGTCTATCAAGTCATGCTAAATAAGTTTGAGCGTCTTTATACTTCCTACAATCTAGATAATTGTAAACATAATTGTAAACATTCTGGAAAGTATGAAATTTCTACATACAAAAATGAAAACAAGGGGTGCACCAACACATTATTCATCTTCAACTGAATCAATAGTAGCAGGGTCCTTTGCAGTGAAGCCTAGAAGCTCAGTTTGAGGGATACATGGAATATGTTGCTCGATGCGACTAAGGCAACCATTTTGTTGTTGCAGTTGGAATTGAATCTTCTGGAACTCCTTACTATGAGAAGACGAAGGCGTTCCTATTTGGCCCCGCTACATGGATTTAGCCAGTAGTCTCTTCATCATCCAATATAAATGAACTATTTGTTTGTATTGGGTGGATCTTCATCGAGAGTGATTGGGATCTAGCACCAAAGTCTGCCAATCTTCCAAATCAATTTCAAGATTTTTTTTTTCCTAGTTGAGCTCCTCCTCCCATTTTGCAATGAGATCCCTGGTCATGGAAGAGCTACCTCAATGGTATGCATGGGCCACTTCGTTAATGATTTGATAGGTCAGCTTATGCCCACGAACTGTACCAACTGATGCACTGGGTTGACTGGTCGCAAGGGATGTTTTCCTATGTTTACCACCTCTCCATGTGCTTCATGCATGTGGAAGGTGATAGAATATTGCCTCGGGATTTTCATGTCGACCATGGGCAAAGGCAGGTCTCATGGTATCTAGCTCACACCTTGATCTTGATCGGGGACATTTTATTTTATTTTAGTTTCTATTATTTTATTTTGTTTTATTTTTGTCTATTTTGTTATTATTTTATTTCACTTTATTTACCATTGGGCTCTCTTCCCTCTATTTATTTTTTATTTTTCATTTTACTTTTATTACTTTGTTCTTATAATTTATTATTATTATTTTTGTTTATGTTATTTCTTCCTTCTCCCTTCCTTCATTCTCCCCTCTTTCTTTCATTTATTTTTCATTTACTATTTTTTTATGTTATTATTTTATTTTTATTTTCTCTTTGTCTATTTTATCTTTTTATTTATGCTTTTTCTCAATTTATTATTGCGTCCAATTTTTTCTTTGTTGTATTATTATATTCTTTTTTTATTTAGTTTTATTACTTTTTTTTCTTGATATATTTTTCATTTTATATTTCTATTACTATTCTAATTGTATTTTTTCTTTATTTTTTCTTTTTTTTTGTTTCTTTTATTTATTTTTTTTTTCTTATTATTTTATTTATTTATTTTATTTCTTTTATGGATTCCTTTTAATTTCATAATTTTTCACTCATCCCTTCTCTTTTTTTCTTTTATTTTCCTCCATTCTTAATTATTTCTCTATTTATTAATTTGTCTTCCACTTCTCGCTACAATCATGTCCTGATGATGAGTCATATTTGTGATTGGAAACGTTGACATATAATGGCACCTACAAATTTATTTATGAAACAACAATCCTCAAACCAACAATCCTCAAACTCTAACCACAGGAGTCTCCACATAACAGTAATAATCCTACACGAAAGGGATATCTGGAACGAGTGTCTTTTACTCTAAACGACCAAAATCAAAATCGAGAGAATGTTTGCAAACTTATTATTTTTTAAACATTGTCGTGATTTTTTTCTTATCCCAACATTTTCCCTTATTAAACATAGATTACATAACGATTTTAATGAAAGAGCTTTCTCTAGACTGTGTTTGTCTTTGATCCAAGGTGAAATGAGAAGATCTCAATCCGCATTGAACAAACTATGTGGCACTGCTTATTCTCTGTACTTAAAACTTTAAAACATTATTTTTAATGACCTTTGGCATGTGATTGATGTTGCTTCTGCCCTCAAAGCTAATAAGGAAGGACTTATTGCCAATGATCGATGGTCTTAGAAGATTCATAATCTAGAATCGACGAAAAAATTGAAAATTGTTTCTAACCATACTCCAACTAGCACTAGAGGTGACAACGAGGTGAATGGACTAAATATAAAAATACGCACTAACTGTAATGAACAACAGCATGATAAAATCAATGCATCATTGAAAAATACACTTTAGATAAAGAGCCCATCCTCCAATGTGTTGGGTAACTCTGATACTAGTAAACGCTCATTTTTAATAGTTTGTAACGTTGATAATGGGGCATCTGACATTATTGTCACCCTCAGAACCGATTATAAAGAGATTATTTCCAACCAGCATTAACACTTCATTAATAAAAAATCCATTGCAAGGAGTTATACCATCCTCCAATATGTTCGGTAATTTGGATAATAAACACTTGTTTCTGACTGTATGCAGTGATAATAGCCAGGGGTACAATATTAATGCTTCCCATGGAGTTGATGATAAGGAAGGAAGTAAGAATCCAACCAAATAGAATAATAATATCCTTCATGTTGACTATAATCAACATCAGGATGTCATCGCATAATTAAATAATCATTTGCACACAAATAACTCATCCCCCATTTCGGTTAAGATCAATAATATTAATAAATCAAATGTTGGTAACAATATTAATGAGGCAATTATTGATACCATATTTCCTTCCATTAGCATAAAGTCTACCTCACATTCCTCTCATTCAATCTTGATCATTAACACTGGCCTACCCTCTAACAAGAAGGTGGTAAACATCTCTTTGCTTGAATTTACAGGGAATGAAATTGAAGTATTGAATAAAGGCTTAGGGTTTGTTATTTCCCAAAAACAAATTTCCTTTAAAAGCATCCTTTGTAATGTGGAGGATGGTATCCATGGATTAAGTGATGTGGATAAAGAAATGATTTGTTAATGTTTCACCTTCATTTTGAGGAAAGTCAAATCTCCAAAATCCAATTTAAGTCCGAGACTACTAATGGCTCTTAAAAGCATAAGAAATAATGATAATATTGTTATCTTAAAAGTCGATAAAGGGGGAGCCACTATGGTTATGTACAAAGAGGATTATAACTCTAATATGAGAGTCACCTCTATAATAGTGAGAGTTATAAAAATTTTCAAAAAAATCCCATTTCTCTCATTATTAAGGAAGTCAAGCAGACCATTAAGGAATCGAACCTAGATGATTATCTGAAAAAAGAAGTTAACCCTGTGCAGTGAGATCACCCCAAGGATCTATGGTCTCCCTAAGATACACAAGGAATGTGTTCCCTTGAGACCTATTATAAATACTATTGGCTCTTCCACATGCATGCTTACTAGATATGTCGTTGGTATCCTCAGCCCTCTTGTTGGCAACACTAATTCTTTCATTAAGGATTCTAAGCATTTTTTGATATTATTAAATATGACATATGCGACCCTAATGACTTAATAGTGAGCTTTGACATTGTCTCATTATTTCCCAAAATCCCTCTTAATGAAGCAATTGAAGTTTTCAAAGGTGTTGTTGGCCCCCAAACTACTAAGTTCACTCAGATCTTCCTCACGTCAACCTTCTTTAGTTTCCAGGGAAATCCTTTGAACAAACCACTTAATGGGATTTCTAAATATATCAAATTTCCATGGAGCTTGACGACAATAATGCCATTTCCTTTCTTGATGCCCTCCTCACAAGAAAATAAGATGGATGTATCGAGAATCAGGTATATAGAAAGAAAATTCACACTGAAAACTATCTCCATGCATATTCATACCATCCTCCTACACAGAAGATGGGGATCCTCAATACTCTTATCACTAGAGCCTTAAGACCATCAGAAAAAGAGCATTTTCATCAAGTGATCAACCACCTTATGAAGGCTTTTCTTGATATTGGATATAATTACAAAGAAATTAGAAGAGATATCAAAAGAGCCAACAGGAGCCCCCCTTCTAATAATTGTCATCCCTCTGTTGGGAAAGAATTCCTCGAATACATTCGTTGTACCACTGACAAAATTGCCAGAATCCTCAAAATAAACGGTATTGTTACATCATTCAAGCCCTTGGAAACCATCCATTACAAAATGAGATATGTTAAAGATAAGTTTGATCATTTTCAGTGCAAAGGGATTTATAAAATAAACTGCTCCTGTGGCAAATGCTATATTGGGGAGACGAGTTGTTCATTCAAAACAAGACTCAAGGAACATGGGGTAGACATAAATAAATAAATAATTTTCTCATCTTCCCTAGTTGAACATTCATCTAAAACTAAATACCACATGTGCCTTCAAAATACTGAAATCATTATGAAAGAAGAGCATTATTACAAGCGCAGGTTTAGAGAAGCTTTAGAAATCATCAAGCATCCCAACAATATAAATGGGGATGGGGGTGTTGAGGTTAGTAATAGTTGGATTCATGTAATCTCTCACATTTAACACATTTCCCTTCTAATCCCTCGCTTTCCCTCGCTTTCTTGTTTGTTCCTTCTTCGCTTTACTACTTATTTCTCCCCTCCTTCATTCTCCCCTTTTTTCCCTTCTTTCCTTGATTTTTCATTTATTTCTTTATGATTTTATTTTATTTAGTTTATATTATTTTATTTTATTTTTCTTTATCTATTTTTAAGTTTCCATTTCACTTGATTTACCAATGAGATTCTTCTCTTCATTTTTATTATTATTTTGCATTTTACTTTATTACTTTATTATTTTATTTTAATTTTTTTATGTTATTTCTTCCTTGTCCCTTCCTTCATCTTTCTTCTCTTCTTTCTTGATTTTCATTTATTATTTAGTTAGTTTATTTTATTTTTATTTCTCTTTGTAAATTTTATCTTGTTATTTATTCTATTTCTCAATTTATTATTAGGTCCTCTTTTTTCTCTGTTGTATTATTATGTTCTTCTTTTATTTAGTTTGATTACTTTATTCTTTATTTTTATTTTTTTTATTCTTTGTTTTGTTTATTACTTTGTTCACCATACTCCAACCAGTGCTAGAGGTGACACTAAGGTGAATGAGCTAAACATAATAATACGCACTGACTGTAAAAAACAGCGACATGCTATCATCAATGCAACATTGAAAAATCCACTGCAGATAAAAATCCCAAACATCTAATGTGTATCTGAGATTTGTAACGTTGATAACGAAGTATCTAAGATTACCACCTCCCTCGGAGCTGATAATAAAGAGAATATTTCCCAGGATGAAGGACGTATTTCCAAAGGTCCAACTAGCATTAGTGCTTCGTTAATAAAAAAAATTATGTTGCAAGGAGTTATCCCATCCTCAATATGTTGGGTAATTTAGATAATAAACGCTCATTTCTAACTGTTTGCAACAATAATATCCAGGTATATGATATTAATGCTACCCTCGGAGTTGATGATAATGAATGACGTAAGAATCCAACCAAACGGAATAATAATATCTTGTGTGGTGACTATAATGAACATTGGGATACCAACGCATCATTAAATAATCCTTTGCACACAAATAGCTCGGCCCCATTTCAGTTAATATCAATAAAATGAGTAAATTGATTGTTGGTAACAATATTAATGAGGAAGAACTTTCATACCCTTGGTGTAGTATATTGACCATTGTGTCCAAAGTAGTGTTGAATGACCATGTGCTATAGGTGCATAGGGACCATATGTAGACGTATGTAATCATTTGTAAATTCATGGGCTTATGGTGCACTGAAAAAGCTTTACAAACGTGGATTAAATACAACTAGAAACCAAAAGGTAGCATAGAACTTCATCTAGGGTCAAAGGTTTCTTTACTGTAGTCTTTGCGAATATTGAAGATAAGGGCATAATGTTTGAAGGAGGGCCCTACTTTTACGCAGCTGCAGGCCTATATATGCGACCATGGGTGATGAATTTTGTCCCAGAACGCGAAACTTTCACCTTGGTTCTGGTCTGGGTAAGACTCTACTCTTTACCTTGGGATTATTGGCAATTGAAATCCTTATTTGCCATAGGAAATAAGCTAGGACGTTTTGTCAAAGCCTCTAAGGCCACTAGAAAAGGAAAATACACATCCTTTGCAAGGATATGTCAATCAATATATTTTCTATTAATCTGAATAAGGGAAATTACATACAAAAAAAACTGTCTACAATGAGATCTACAACAAATAAACCTCCTCTCGGCTCCTCAAGAAGCCCAAACTCAAATGGTGAAACCCACGCTGAGTAAATTACTAGCATGATCAAGAACGTTTCCCAGGCCCTGTAACGAGGATCATAAGGAGAGGTGATAGATCTCTGCAGCTTGACGCGACGATTGCTTCTGGCGCCCAGGGAAGGCAACAACGCGCTAGAAGTGGTGAAGTGACTTTCTGTTACCGACATCTGTTCATTGCCCACACCAGCATTCCAGGCGCATTTGAAGCTTTCCATCCAGCGCTTACCCATTGGCAGGGGTCGATCCTCGGCCGCACCACTTCTCCAATCTTTTATCCCGATAAATTTGGCGTTGTCCATTAAAAATACCACCCTCCAACAAAATTTTCCCAAAAATATGCCATAAAGTATTTTCCTTTAAAAAAAATACCCAAACATCAAACGCCTGTCCCCACTCAATTCACAGATCAGAATTTGTGATTTTCATGGCAGGAGATGAAACAGCAGATGCCCTCTCACTTGGCTTGGCCTTGTTTCATTCCGAAAAGCGAAGCGGCAGTTGGCTTCATAGATTTCGAGACTAAACACTGTGATATCCGCCCGTAGGTCCAGAGATCACAACCCTTGGCAATAATTCTCTAGCATCCAGAACAACCGAGCGATCTCGATCTGGAAGCACCAGTCTCAACCTTCACTGCTCCACTTTCGGCCCATGAAAGCAGTTAATGAGATCAAAGAGGTCGACTTGTAGCTATCTCCTCCCACTGGCAGACACATCGCGGATTACGCAGTCAATCCGACCGCTCGACCTCTGCTGCCGATTTGCTGGGTAGTCCAGACATCGACCTGAAGCCATGAGCAACAAGTCCCTCTGCGCGTCTTCGCTGCCACAGCCTTACGGTTCTCTCAAACAGATATTTAGATATAGATGGACAAACAAACATATACTACACTCTATATTTTCCCTCAGCCCAGGAGGGGCCAGGCCCTCACAGGCTCTAATACCAAGATAAAATTAGCACAATCAATATATTTTCTATTAATCTGAATAAGGGAAATTACATACATATTTATACAATTAATAGTCTCAAGATAGGAATTCTATCTTGGACGTACACTAGTGTGGTTGAGATATTCTCTCAACCACACACTAAACTAGAGAAAACTAAATCCCTATTATATAGAAACAAACTCCTCAAATGGGGAATTACAACCATAGACAAGTAGGAATTAATGATCCAACTTTGCACACAAATAGCTCGGCCCCATTTCAGTTAATATCAATAAAATGAGTAAATTGATTGTTGGTAACAATATTAATGAGGAAGAACTTTCATGCCCTTGGTGTAGTATATTGACAATTGTGCCCAAAGTAGTGTTGAATGACCATGCGCTACAAGTGCATAGGGACCACATGTAGATGTATGTAATCATTTGTAAATTCATGGGCTTATGGCGCACTGAAAAAGTTTTACAAACATGGATTAAATACAACTGGAAACCAAAAGGTAGCATAGAACTTCATCTGGGGTCAAAAGGTTTCTTTACTGTAGTCTTTGCGAATATTGAAGATAAGTTTCAATAAGGGCATAGTGTTTGAAGGAGGGCCCTAATTTTACGCAGCTGCAGGCCTGTATATGCGACTGTGGGTGATGAATTTTGTCCCAGAACGCGAAACTTTCACCTCGGTTCTGGTCTGGGTAAGACTCTACTCTTTACCTTTGGATTATTGGCAATTGGAATCCTTATTTGCCATAGGAAATAAGCTAGGACGTTTTGTCAAAGCCTCTAAGGCCACTAGAAAAGGAAAATACACATCCTTTGCAAGGATATGTGTGGAGATGGACCTCTCTGGAGCTCTACCAGATGAGGTAATATTGGAAGTGTTGGATGAAGAATGGGTACAAACAGTGGATTATGAACACATCCCTTGTAGATGTCGTAAATGCCATGAGCATGGGCACCTATTCAGAGATTCCCCTCTCAGTAAAACAGAAAACATAAGCAAAATTAACACCATGAAAGATACATAAAGCTTTAATAAGGTGGTCCAAAAAGGAAACGGGGGAAAATGGGGACCGAAACTACCTCATACAGACAAGCATCAAGGCAGTCAAAATAGGTTTCAAGCCCTAGTAGAGGAAGAAGTGACGATACAAGCAGATCAGGGCCAGGGAGGCAGTCCAGTGGAGGAAGAGAAAGAAGACAACGTGGAGCAAACTCAAAACAAAAATAAACAGAAAGAAGACATGATGAGTGACACAGAACTGGAAATGGACCAGGAAATGACCCAGAGTGATATGGAGATGGAGGATCACGAACTACAAGAAATTATGGAGAAAGAGAATCTAGATCTAGAAGGTTTCTTGAAACAATGAACCAAAGAGGGAGTGGATTCGTTACCTCAAGAGGAGTTCCACAGAGTGCAGCAGCTGTTCATCTGGAAAACTCAGAATAAAGGATCATAAAAGCAAATAAGAAATGAAAAACAGGGTAACGAAGGAGTGAAAGCTATGAAAGCCACACCAGGATTAGCACCAAGAATCCTAGGGGAGAAAAGGGGTCAGAAAAAACAGAACGAACTGTTGATGGAATGTGGGAAGCTAATGATAGATTTAGGTAAGATGAAAGACTTATCCAGCTACTCCTTTACAAATATTTGATAATGAAGGTCACTTCTTAGAATATAAGAGGTCTAGGTAGTAAAAGAAAACAAATATTATTAAGTAACAGAATGAAACAAGTAGCCCTGGATGTGATTTTCATTCAAGAAACTAAATGTTCCATTCAAAAAGTAAAAGAGATTCATATTAAATGGCTCAATAGATTTGAGTTTTTGGAAGTCAAAGCAGAGAATACAGCAGGAGGAATTCTCATGCTTTGGAACCCCCAAAAGATTGACATTATAGATGCTGAAGCATCTAGAGGTTATCTTTCAGTGGTCATTCAACCAATGGGAGATAAGGAAATGTACATGGTCACGAATGTGTATGGCCCCCAAAGAATGGATGGTAAACTCTTGTTTCTTGATTCCCTACAGAAGCTCAGGGAACCTCATGCAAAAATCCCTTGGATCTTAAGGGGTGATTTCAATATGGTTAAATCGTTGTTGGAGAAAAAAGGAGGAACCAGAATTCTAAACAAAGATTCTTGTGCATTTCAAACCTTCATAGACAGTATGAAGCTCATGGATATTGTTATGAATAATGGTACTTTTACTTGGAACAATAAGAGAGGAGGAGAGTCTCAAGTGGCCTCCTTATTCAATATATTCATAATTTCAGAAGATCTTATGGTCAAGGACAAGGACATAGTTGTGAGCGTTCTTCCCTTTGAAGGCTCGGATCACTCGCCGGTACAACTGGATATTCAGGGCATTGGCAAACCTAAGAATAGACCTTTCCGATTTGAGAATATCTGGCTCTCCCACCCAGACTTCCACAACAACATAGCTATCTGGTGGACAGAAGATTTGGAAATTTAGGGCACAAGAATGTTCCTTCTTCAAAAAAGATTCAAACATATCAAACTCCAGCTCAAGGAGTAGAATAAGAAGGAACATGGCAATATTTTTGAAGCAAAAAAAATTGTGGAAGGAAAAATGCAGAAACTCAACCAAACCCTGATTATAGAGGGTTTTGATAAAGAGAAAAATAAACAGGCAACTAAATATCATCAAGAATGGGAGAACTTGTGTAAACAAGAGGAGATTTTTTGGTGGTGAAAATCCAGAGTGCAATGGTTAAAAGAAGGAGAACGCAACGCTAGATTCTTCCATAGATCCACTATGGCGAACAGGGCTCACAACAGGATTTCTTCTATCAAGGACAACAAAGGTAACATGCTCAGCACGCATGAAGAAATCGAAGTAGTACTGGTTCAGCACTTTTGTGGCATAGCTCAGGAAACCTGCTCTGACAGAGATCAATCTATCAGGGATATTTCTAGACATATACCTAAGCTGGTTTCCAAAGAAGACAATTTCAACCTCAACAAACTAGTGTCAGAAGAGGAGGTTAGTGAAGTCCTAAAAGAAATGAAAAATGGTAAGGCACCAGGTTCGAATGGTTTCAATCTAGACTTCTTCAAAACCTACTGGAATATAGTAAAATAGGACATTTTGAATGTTGTGGAAGACTCTAGAAGGGATAAAACTATCTTGAAGGTGCTTAACACCACCTTTATCTCCCTGATCCCTAAACAAGATGTGGCTCTAACTCTTGATAGGTTTAGAACCATTTCCTTGTGCAATGTTGTCTATAAAATTATTTCCAAAGTGGTGGCCAATAGACTCAAACCCCTTCTTCCTACCCTGGTGTCAGTGCAACAATCAGGATATGTGGAAGGCAGACAAATCCTTGACAACATCATTCAAGCTCATGAGGTGGTTCACTCATTGACAAGCAATAAGAAAGCTGGTATGATCATGCAACTGGACATAGCTAAAGCCTATGATAAGCTAAACTAGACATACATCAGAAAAGTTCTCACTGCTTTTGTGTTTGATCATAACTGGATCAGATGGGTTATGGCCCTAGTTACTTCTCCCAGTTTTTCAATCCTGGTTAATGGCTCTCCCTCGGAGACTTTCACTTCTTCAAGAGGCTTAAGGCAGGGAGATCCACTCTCTCCCTTTCTTTTTATACTCATGATGGAAGGGCTGGGACGAAAGATCAAACATGCTAAAGTATTGGGTACGGTCAAAGGTCTCCAACTATCTGAAGAGGGTCAGGCTTTAACACATCAACAATTTGTTAATGACACCATGTTGCAGGGAATCCCCACGGCCAAAGAAGCTCTAGCCTATAAGAAAATCCTGAGAGACTTTGCCATGGCTTCAGGTATGGAGGTAAATCTCTCAAAATCTAAGATTTTTTTCTTTAATACTCACATTGCTATTCAGAGAAATATAGCCAGAATTCTGGGCTTCCAAAGGGAGCTCCTCCCCTTGAAATATTTGGGAGTTCCTCTTACAGCCAAACCTTTACACGAGCATATGGGAACCAGTAATTAACAAATTGCAAGACAAAGTCAGGAAATGGACTATTAGATCTCTAAATTTTGCTGGTAGGTTAGTGCTAACCAAAGCTATCCTTCAATCCATCCTAGTCTTTATGCTACCTGTTCTCCCAACTCCACAAGGTGTCCTACATCAGTTCGGATCCATTCAAAGAGACTTCCTTTGGGGTAAGGGAGAGGATCATAAGAAATGGGCCTTGGTAGCTTGGGAAAAAATCTCCAAACCTAAGAACTTTGGTGGGCTAGGTTTGGATGATCCTGAGATACTAAACAAGGTTTTAGGAGCTAAATTATGGTGGCGATGGGTTAAAGAGCTAAAGGCACATTGGGAAACAATTTGGAAAGAGAAATATGCTAGCACCTGGCATAACAATGATCTAATAAGAATGTCAGGACACAAAAAGGGCTCGCACGTTTGGAACAAGGTCTGGGATAACTGAAGTTTGGTCCAAGGAAACAGCTTCTGGGAAATGAGAGAAGGAAATCTTAGCATGTTCTGGGAGGATAGATGGCAACAAGAACCTATTTTAATAAACAAAGACCTCAGGGATCCCAAGGAAGACACAGATAGCAAAAGACTTTCTAAGGTGAAAGACTTTTGGGAGCAAACCAATAGTAATAGAAAATGGAGAATCTAGAGGAATTTTGATTTTAGGGATAACAATACCCTAAAGGCTAAAGCAAAAACTCTAAAATAAATGTTAGATAAGAGGAAGATTCTCAAATTTGAGGGCCACGATCAGCTAAGATGGGGCAACAATAATGAGGGGGTTTTTAATCTCAAGGAAGCAAAGCTCATGCTCCTTGACCTTAACTCTTAAATTTCAGATAAGATCTGGCTTAACCTTTGGAGACATCAGGGCTGGATGAAAATTAAACTATTCATGTGGCTGGTTCAGCATAGGAAAATTCTAACTTGGGATAATATTAGGAAGAGGGGCATTTTTAGACCATCTAGATGTCAGCTCTGTGAAGCTCAAGAGGAAACTATGGAGCACCTTCTCAACAATTTTATGTTCTCCTCTAGTATGTGGGATTCTTTTGCCCTCATTTTCCATCAAACGGATAGGGACAAAAGTAATATCTGCAACACCCTAACCAACTAGAGGAGAAATTTTGTAGACAATGAAGTTCTAGCCACTGCATGGACCCTCTTTCCAAGCTTCATTGTCTGGAATGTTTGGAAAGAAAGGAACAACCGAATCTTCAAATATGAAAAGAGGACTTCCTAATGCATTTTTGAGTCGATCTTAAAACAACTCAAGGAAACGGTAGGTACCATAGTGCGAAATCTCCCTAAGAACCCTCCTTCAGTTGCTGACCTAAAAATTCTCTGTGAACTGGGCCTACAAGGTATTTCTCCTCAGGGTGTGGATAGAAATGTTATCTCCCTGAAGTCTGTGAATGATTTCTAGCATCCTCCTTCGAAGGGTTATCTAAAATACAACATAGATGGAGCTTCAAAAGGCAACCCGAGCACCACTAGTTATGGAGGTGTGTTAAGGGATGAGAATGGAAGTGTCCTTTTCATCTTCCATTGTCATTTGGGACAAGCTACTAATAACTTGGTGGAATTGATGGCTATGGAGCAATGTTTGGATTTCTGGAACCAGGAAAACAGACAAAACGTGATAGTGGAGGCTGACTCTGAACTTATTATCAATTCAGTCAAGAAAATCAGCGCGGGAACTAAGCCAGAAAAAGTCTCAAAGAATTGGAGGCTGATTCAGGGCTTTCAATGGATTCAACATCACCTACAGAGCCTTCGTACAGTTAGCTTTAAGCATGTTCGAAGATCGGCGAACAAATTGGCAGACTTACTGGCCAACCGAGTTGTAATCAGTACAGAGAATAGAGTGGCGTCAAAATGGAATGAGTTGCCTCAGAGCAGGTTAAAGGCGATTTTACATGATCAGGCAGAAAATGATAGGTTGGAGTTTTGTGGCCAAGCCTTGGCCCAGGAATCAAGTTGATTTAACCTGCGCAAATGACTGCCTATCGATTGGCTTTGTTTCCTATCTGACTAGCTCTTTGGCATATGGATCCTCCTCCCTTAGCTCGAGAAGGACGGGAGTCTCGACAGGCACTCTCGGCGACCGTACTCCCAGGAGTTTTCCATACAGAATTGGCAAAACCGACTTGGGAGAGGATTTCTGGAGATCGCATGCCCCGCAGGCGGAAAGCGGTATTTTCGTTTTGGCAGTGATTCTATTCAGGAGGTGGCACGTGGCGATGGGGCCGGTTTGAATACCGTCCCCACCGCACGCTAATGTTCGGCAATCTAGGTGGGTGCAATATGATCCATGACCGTCAGATCAATTGATGCCGATCGACAACTGCGATAGGTCGAGCAGATTGGTGGTAATGCCAGTTAAGTGGCATGCTTCTTTTCTCCACGATTTTGTCTGGTGCCATTGGATAGGGCCCAATGGATCAACGGTGTAGATTAAGGAGAAAGGTTTTTTGTTGGTGGGTAGTGCGTTTGCCCTTTATTATTCACTGGTTTCTTTTGGGCACGGTTCACTCCACTTCTTGAAGGGATGGTGGGGCCCTTTGGTCTTTTTATCTGTTTTGTCCACTGCTTAGGTTAAGCTTTTTGCTTATTCTTGTTTAGCTTTTCGCTGTTGAAAGGATAGTTTTTTTAGCCAAAGACGTTTGTCTTAGGTCTCTCCCTTGGGCCACTTTTCCATGTGGTTAGTTGTAAATTTTGTATATTATTAATGAAAAAGAAGGTCCTACTCTTGCTTCAGCAAAAAAAAAACAATATTAATGAGGAAACTATTGATACTAGCTTTCCTTCCAATAGCATAAACCCTACCTTACCTTCCTCTCATTCCACCTTGATCATTAACACCTCCCTCCCCTTTAAAAAAAGGTGGTAAATATCTCTTTGCATGAACAAACTGGTGATGAAATTGAAGTATTAATTAAAGGCATAGGGTTTTCTATTACCCCAAAATGAATTCCCTTTGATAACATCATTTGTAATGTGGAGAATGGTATCTAGGGATTAAGTGATGTGGATAAAGAAATGATTCATTAATATTGTGCCTTCATCTTGAGGAAATCCAAACCTCCAAAATCAAATTTAAGTCTCAGACTACTAATGGCTTGTAAAAACATAAGAAATAATGATAATATTGTTATCTTAAAAGTTGATAAAGTGGAAGCCATAGTGGTTATGGACATAGAGGATTATAACTCTAAGATGAGAGATCACCTCTATAATATTCAGAGTTACAAAAAACTTCATCAAGTGCCATTTCTTGCATTACTAAGGAGGTCAAGCAAGCCATTAAGGAATTAAACCTAGATGATTATTTGAAAAACAAGTTAAACTCATGCAATGAGATCACCCCAAGGATCTATGGTCTCCGTCAGATACAAAAGGAATGTGTTCCCCTTATACCCATTATAAATACTATTGGCTCTCCCATACATGCTTGCTAAATATGTTTTCGATATCCTCACCCCTCTTGTTGGAAAAACTGATTCTTTCATTAAGGATTCTAAGCATTTTGTTGATCTTATTAAAGATGACAAATGTGCCCCTAATGACTTAATAGTGAGTTTTTATGTTGTCTCATTATTTACCAAAATCCGTCTTAATGAAGAAATTGAAGTTTTCAGAGGTGCTACTGACATCCAAACTGCTAAGTTCGCTGAGGTTTGCCTTAGGTAAACCTTCTTTAGTTTCTAGGGAGAATTCTTTGAACAACCCACTGGTGTGATTATGGGCTCCTCTTTATCCCCCATTGTTTCCAATATTTACATGGACATGTTTGAGAAGAAGGCCATCAACACATACCATTTAAAATAAAAAAATATGGAGAAGGTATGTAGATGACACTAATGTCAATTGCCCCCATGGAAAATTGGAATTGGACAAGTTTTTGGAGCATGTTAATGGGATTTCTCAAGACATCAAATTTACCATGGATCTTGGGGACAATAATTCCCTTTCTCGATGTCCTCCTCACGACAAAAGAATATGGAAGCATTCGGTATCATGTATAGTGAAAGAAGATTCACACCGACAACTATCTCCATGCAGATTCCCACCATCATCCCGCTTAGAAGATGGGGATCCTCAATAATATTATCACTAGAGCCTCAAGATTTTCTGACAAAGAGCATCTTCATCAAGAGATTGACCACCTTATGAAGGTTTTTCTTTAAATCGAATATAATTACAAAGACATTAGTATAGCTATCAAAATATCCAAAAGAAGTCCCCCTTCTCCAAATTCTCCTCCCTTTGTTGGGAAAGCATTCCCCCCATACATTCATGGTACCACTGACAAAAATTTCAAAATCCTAAAGGAAAAGGTATTGTTACATCATTCAAGCCCTTGGAAACCATCTGCCAAAATATCTGATATGTTAAAGATAATCTTGATCCTTTTCAGTGCAAAGGGATTTATAAAATAAATTCCTCCAGTGGCAAATGCTACATTGGGGAGACTGATCATTAAGTCAAAACAAGACTCAAGGAACATGGGGAATACATAAAGAAAGAAATAATTCACACATCTTCGCAAGCTGAAGATTAATCTAAAACTAAAAACCACATGTGCCTTGAAGATACTAAAATGATCATGAAATAAGAGCACTATTTCAAGCGCAGGTTTAGAGAAGCTTTAGAAATTATCAAGCATCCCAACAATATAAACAGAGATGGGGTGTTGAGGTTAGTAACAACTGGATTCATGTACTCTCTTGTGTTTAACACCTTTCCCTTCTAGTCTTATTTCTTGTGTTTAACACCTTTCCCTTCTAGTCTTATTTCTCGTGTTTAACACCTTTCCCTTCTAGTCTTATTTCTCCTTCTGATGTCTCCCTTTCTTGTTTTTTTCCTTCTTCCCTTTCCTACTTCCTTCTCCGCTCCTTCCTTCTCCCTCTTTTTTCCTTCTTTCCTTGTCATTTATTTCTTTATGATTTTATTGTATTTTTATATTTTTATTTCATTTTATTTCATTTTAATTTTACTATTTAGTTTATTTTTATTGTTTATTTTGTTACTATTCTATTAGCTCTTATCTTTGTTTTTTATTATTATTTTGCATTTTTACTTTTATTACTTTATTCTTTTATTTTATTTATTTGTTTATGTTTACTTCTTCTCTCCCTTCCTTCATCTTCCCTCTCTTTCTTTCCTTGATTTTTCATTTATTATTTTATTATGTTAATAATTTTTATTTATTTTTTTTATTTTTTTCTGGGTCTTTTATCTTGTTATTTATTCTTTTTCTTAATTTATTCATTCTTCTTGTGCTTCCTCCAATGTGTTGGGTAACTCTAATACTAGTATGCACTCATTTTTAATGGTTTATAACATTGATAATGGGGTATCTCAACTTATTGTCACCCTCCAAGCTTATAGTAAAGAGAGTATGAGTATTTCCCAGGATGAAGGATGTATTTGCAAATATCCAACCACCATTAATGCTTCATAATAAAAAAATTGTTGCAAGAAGTTATCCCATTCTCCAACACGTTGGGTAATTAGGATAATTTACTCTTGTTTCTAATGGTTTGCGATGATAATAGCCATGCATATGATATTAATGTTTCCCTCGAAGTCGATGAAAGAATCCAACCAAACGGAATATTGGGATTCCTTCGCATCATTAAATAATCATTTGCACATAAATAACTCGTCCCACATTCCAGTTAATATCAATAATATTAATAAATTGAATGTCATTAACAATATTAATTACGTAACTATTGATATCATCTTTCCTTCCAATAGCATAAAACCTACCTCACCTTCATCTCTTTCCACCTCGATCATTAACGTCGCCCTCCCCTCTCAGAAGAAGGTGGTAAATATATCTTTGCATGAACTAACTGGAGATGAAATTGAAGTATTGAATAAAGGCCTAGGGTTTGTTATTTCCCCAAAATGAATTCTCTTTTAAATCATCGTTGGTAATGTGGAGGACAGTATTCAGGTATTAAGTGATGTGTATAATTAAATTATTCGTCAATATTTCACCTTTCATCTTGAAGAAAGACAAACCTCCAAAATCCAATTTAAGTACTATATTACTAATGGCTCTTAAAAATATAAGAAATAATGATAATATTGTTATCTATGATAAAAGGGGAGGCACATTGGTTATGGTTATGGCAGGGATGGAATTTGATGGGCATTTTGCCTGTCATAAGGCTTTTTGCATGTATTTGATGGCTGGAATTTGTCATTGCCCGTTCTGAGTGACGTGCCCGGAAGAGTAAAAGAGGGATTTTTGACGTTTGGAACTTTTTCCAAAACGTTTTTACGCACCAAACGTTCTTACGCGGCAAGTTTTTTCATATAACAGGGTATTTTTTGGGGAAGTTTTTTTAATTGAAAATATGCTAAATTCTAATCAGCATTGGTATAGTTACAACTTACGCCCCTTTATTTTTCATACAGCAGGGTATTTTTTGGGCAAGTTTTTTTAATTGAAAATATGCTAAATTCTAATCAGCGATCAGTGACAGTAACCAATAAACATATTAAATTACGGATCGCATTATCTAGAATCAGAGTAGAGTAGGAACGGTAACTTTCCAGATGGTATATAGAATCATAATCCACCTTGCTTTCTGCTACTTTTACAGAATGTACACCACCTTGCTTTTATAGAAAATTTGCAAATCAAAGCCAATGTAAAGCCTTGTTTAGAATAAATAGGCATATGGATCTACAATCAACCATTTTGTCACATAAGATACTACAATTGTTGATATTTTGTCTTTCACAGCTTTTCTCCAATGACGTAGTTAGTCATCATTTTGGAAATTTTGGTTTCTTTTTCAAATTTTCGTGTTTTGCAATGTGAAAGGTGCACGTCCCAATCTACAATAAATTTTTATTTCAAGTTGCAAACATAAAAATGTTTACTAAGTTGATTGTTGTTGTTTTTTTCAAATTAAATTTAATGATTTTCATAGAGATAATAAAACTATACACATATATATCAATATTTTTTTACATGAGTGGTTTTATATCTATTTTTAGAAAGAATTTTTCAGAAATTATATTTAGAAAAGAAACCTTTTATATTTAAAAAGTAAATGTTAGGATAGATAGAATAAACTTGACTTGGTCACAAAGTTAATTTTGGTAATTTATAGCTTTTCCCATGGTATTTTTATTTTGTATAGAAAATTTAAAGCTACAATGAATTCATCATTGTGAGAGCATGGTAAAAGGGAGTTGAATATTCTAAATGTTTATATGCATGATATAATAAAAGAACACGTTTATTTTTCCATGGGTGTGGTCATTAATATGTGAACCATGTAAGTTTTGTCTCCTATGAATTTCTCATGATTTGTGTTTATTTGTGTGTCTATTATATTTTTATTTATCTCTCCCTTCTTATTCCAAATTGGGGTAGATATTGTAAAATGTTTATAGATGATATAATAAAAGGATAGCTTCATTTCTCCATGGATGTGGTCATTAATGGGTGAACCATGTACATTTTGTCTCTTGTGAATTTATCATGATTTGTGTTTATTTGTGTGCATGTTATATTTTATGTATCTCTCCCTTTTTATTCAAAATTCGTATGACATGATGGATGGTCTAGTGCTTGTGGATATGTAGAAGATTAACATCTTAGTATTACATATGTAGAAGATTGAGGCCCAATTTTTTCTTCAATGAGATGAACGTAGTAGAGATGATGAATAATAGCCATGCTGAAGTCGCTACTACAAATGGTGGTGTCCATGTTTGAAAAGACAAGACTAAAAGTTCCATTGGAGGAGCAATGAGTAGGGGTGTGCAAATGCAACTTGTATTCCAAGATTTAGAATATAATGAAGGTTTCTTCTATGAAATTGAGAGTTCGGATAGGTGGTTTAGTGGCTATTGGGATGGATTTTTAATATTGTTGGTGGCTGGCTTCATTCTTAAATTGCACAGGCCCAGAAGAGCTTTGCGCTATCTACTTCCCTGACACTTTCTCTCAAGGCATATGCCCATTCAGACTTACCTTGCACGCCCAGTTCAAGATTGACTCCAAGGAAATTTCCAGGAAACTGCAAATTTGCGCTTCAAGTTAGTGATTGATTATTTTTTTTCTTCAAACACTGTGGGTCTTATTGCTGCTACCTTTTAATTTTTGATTTAATAAGTAATTTATTTTTTTATTTCACTAGAGATTTGTATGTGTAACTGCTCACAGCGCTTTAAAACAAGGGTTTATCATTATGCAGAATATGGTTTCTTGGCCTAGAAATTGACATTCCACTGAAAGTTTCTTTTGGTTTTCAAAAAGCTTCTGGTTTTTAAACTTATTTTACAGCGAATCAATCTGTTAAAACTTCAACCAACAGTGATAACATTAAAAAAATAATTTTTGTTTATAAAAATATTTTTGGTTTTTAAACTTATTTACAACGGTAAATCTGTTAAAACTTTAACTGAGTGAAAAAAACAAAATTTTAATTTTAATGACTAGATTTAAAATTCCTAAGTTTTAACTTATAACCTTTTAGGGAGAACACTAGATTTAAAATAACTAACCAAAATAGTGCTCCATTTTGACTGCTAAAAACAATGCCTTCTCAGGCACAGTGGGATAACCGACACACTTGGCGATACTAAAAGTGAACATAAATCGAAGCACCATAATTAGAGTTCCTTTGAAATTGAAGTCTAAATTGATGTCACGTGATTTAGATTAGATGGTGACATGGTGCATTGTTAAGGCATTTTTTTGTGGTAGGATTTTAAGTTTCTAAGAGTTCTATTTGTAGATATTAAGTTATTTTCTTTGTAATTTTTTCAAATTATTAATTTATTGTTATTGTTTTGCATGTAGGTACATTATTTAAATAGAAATGCCTTCAAAAAGAAAGGGTCAATCAACTATTAACAATTTTTATGGATATTCTAAGACATCAAAGACTTCTAATGTTAAAGATATTCCATCTATACCCGATTTATGATGCTAATGAAGATGTCAACGAAGAGTTTGTTGTTGATCTTGAAAATCCTGGCCATGAAAAGGAAGGACAAGATGGTGGATCTAGTAGTTCGAGGAGGAAGGCTTTCTCAAATGTGAATTTCGAGAAGAGTGGACAATAAAACATCCTTGGGTTTATAGTATCAACGTTGAATATGGAAAGATTCGTATGAAGTGCAAAATTTGTGAGAAATACAAAGCTCAAGGTCCATGGGGTATTGGAGATGGATGTAATACCATTCAATATGATGATGTAACAACTCATGCAAAATCTATTATTCATCAAACATCAACTCAGAAAAATTTGTATGAAACTGAAAGGTTGGCAAAGCCCATTACAGAACACATAGTGACAATAAATGAGGCTAATAAGGAAAGGGTCATAACCACTATGAAGTTAGCATATTTTATTGCGCAAAAGGATATTTCAATTACTACTTATGAAGATCTTTGTCATCTTTAAATGCATCTTCGAACACCTACTATGCCTTCTTGAGTGGAGTATTCTTCCTACATAAATAGAAAAGCAGCTACTGAATTTATTCACTCTATATCAGATTGCCTTGAAGAGGTTCAAACTAGAAAAATGTTAGAAAGCCCATTTTTCTCTATAATGTTAGATGAAAGTATAGACAATGGTTTGGAACAACACCTTGTTGTGTATTCTACATATCTAGACTTGAAAGGATTGGGCCCTCCAGTGTCACAATTTATGAAAATGATTACTGTTCCCGATGGAAAAGGAAAGACTATATATGATACCATCATTAATTTAAGGGAAACAAGGCAGTTGAAAAATGAGAAACTAATAGCAATTTCAACTGATGGTGCTTCATCTATGGTTGGATGTGAAAATGGATTTGTCACATTGCTAAAGAATGATTTACCAAATCTTATTGGTACTCATTGCATTGCACATCGTGAAGCCCTTGCAGCATCAGATGCTTCAAAAAAGATACCAGAGTTTTCGTTTGTTGAGAAAATAGCAAACAAGGTATATTCATGGGTTGGAAATTCGGCAAAGAGAAATAATGAACTCATTTCTTTATTGGAGATAATGGAAATAGAATCCTTGTAGGTTCTTCAAATCCATGGGATTAGATGGCTCTCTAGGGGTCAAGTGGTTGAAAGACTAGTTAGATTAATGCCTGCTATTTTGAGTTTGTGGAAGAGAGAAAGAAAGAATTCATTGTATGATAAGGCAAGAATTTTTTCAGTTCAATTTTGTTTGAATATGCTTGCTGATGTTTTGAATGAGCTGAATAATCTAAACAAAAAATTTCAAGAAGATAATGTGGATGTCACATCACTTGGAATAGCTATTGACCATACTTTAAATTCTCTTAAAAGATATTTCTGCAAATCAGATTCTTTTGCTGAAGGTGCTATACATCTTACTAAATTTTTAAAAGACTCTAAAGATGGGTTCCTTGAAAATGTTGACAAAGAGGGAAATACCCATAGACATGATTTGTTGTATATTCCAATCCATGATGAACAATTGCCACAACCAATGACAACTTGCATTGATGGCTCCCTTCAGAGTTGCATACAACTTACAAGAAATTATGTCCAAGCATTGATTGAGAGTTTCAATTCAAGATTTCCAGATCTTCATCTTTTTAATGCAGCAAGGTTGTTTAGTCCTTGTCATTATCCATCAGATCTTTATGTCAGAGAAAATAATGCAAAGCATTGGCTTGAAATACTTTTTTCACATTTGCAACATAAAACATGTAATGAAGGTGAAAATGTACCAACATTTGATGTTACAGCGTGTGAAAGAGAACTATACCAATTTATTGATGTGGTTTATTTGAATGGAGAAAGATTCCCAATGAAAGATGCATGGAAAGTGTTTTCCCAAACAAAAGATTGGCACTCTAGGTATCCAAATATGCTAAAATTATGGCAAGCAATGCTTGTCATACCAGCGAGCACCGTTGCATGTGAACGAGGGTTCTCTAAGCAAAATATGATCAAAGATATAAGGAGAACAAGACTATCAATTAACACACTTGATGCATTGATGTGTATATCATTAATAGGTCCTAACACCACAGATGTGGAATGGGAACGAGTTTATGAGATTTGGCAAACTGCAAAGGAAAGAAGACTCTTTGACAGGTGTGAATTATTACGTTACATGTTTTTTTACTTTGCACAAAGTTTATATATATATATAGTTGTCCTCTACTATATTTATATTTTTTATATGAAATTTTAACATTCTTTGTTTATTGATGGAATGTGGAATACAGGCATGAATAGTTACATTGATGATCACTGATGTAAAAAGAAATTAAAGATATCATTTGAAAGTTTTTTCATGTGTTGTTATTATAGGTTGATGGCACATGAAAAATGCCATCAAGGTTGAAAAAATACCGACTCTTACCAATCTTGTAGAAAATGTGGTAAAAGATGTGATGCCTTTGGATTTTATCATTTTGGTACTATGGCATATCTTTTCTCGCTTTATTCTTCTCAAGATGCATTTAAATACAAGGATATTTTTTTACACATATATGTGATTCCCTTCTTTATTTGGCTTTAATGCATAACTTTCGTGCAACATGAAGCATTTCATTGCTTTCATTGTCATTGGAGCAATGTAATTTAGAAACTTGTAAGTTGTGACATTAGTTTGGTGTAGCTGGCTTTTTGAGTAAACCATCATTTATGTATATGTATGAATTAATAATTTGTTTCCAAATGTATTTCTCTTATTGGATGGTTGGAAGTTGGTGGTACATTCTTATGCCTTTTTAAGGTGTCATATATTTATATTTTGTATCAAACATTATATTAGATAATGTCATAAATTATCTATGAATTTGCGTGGAACTTAATCTTATTAGGCATCTAAATATTCATGTGGCATAATGTAAATTGTTGGCTTTAGATGATAATTTAAATATATGAAATGGATAACCATCAAGCGTTTTACCTTGGACTGATTATATACTTTAAATGAGCGAATTTCAAATGTTCAACACTTTCTATTGAAACCTCCACAATTGAGTTTTTTCAAATTTTGGTTTTTTTCCTTACGATAAATATATGAAAATTTTCAAAATAAATATTTATTGAATGGTAATTTTTTAATGAAAACTTTATTAGTGAAGGTTTAATTTATTATGAGAACATCACTCTTGAAGGGAAAATTTTTTAATAGAACGTTTCTTGACGGGAAGCATAAGGACCCAAAACGTCAAAAAAAATTGTATGACGGGTTAATAGAAATCCAAATTCCTACCCTGGGCTATGGAAATACAGGATTATAATTCCAAGATGAGAGATTACCTATATAATAGTGGGAGTTATAAAAGATTTCAACAAAATCCCATTTCTTGCATTATTAAGGAGGTCATGCAGGCCATTAAGGAATCGAACCTGTATGATTATCTGAAAAGGAAGTTAACCACATGCAGTCGGATCAACCCAAGGATCTATTGTCTCCTTAAGATACACATGGAATGTGTTCCCTTGGTATCTATTATAAATACTATTGGCTCTCCCACATACATGCTTGCTAAATATGTCGTTGGTATCCTCAGCCCTCTTGTTGGCAACACTGATTCTTTCATTAATTATTCTAAGAAATTTGTTGATCTTATTAAAGATGACAAATGTAACGCTAATTAATTAATAGTGAGCTTTGACATTGTCTAATTATTTACCAAAATCCCTCTTAATGAAGAAATTGAAGTTTTCAAAGGTGTTACTGATGCCCAAATTGTTATGTTCGCTGAGATGTGCCTCAAGTCAACCTTCTTCATTTTCCAGGGAGAATTATTTGAACAAACCATTGGTGTGGCTGTGGGCTCCCCTTTATCCCCCATTGTTGCCAATCTTTACATGGAGATGTTTGAGAAGAAGGTAATCTACACTTACCATTTAAAACCAAAAATATGGAAAAGATATTTAGATGACACTAATGTCAATTGGACGAATGGAAAATTAGAACTAAACAAGTTTTTGGAGCATCTTAATGGGATTTCTATAGATATCAAAATTTCCATGAAGATTTAGGACAATAATAACATTCCCTTTCTCGATGTCCTCCTCACGATAAAAGAAGATGGAAGCATTGGGCATCATGTATATAGAAAGAAGATTCACATCGACAACTATCTCCATGTAGATTCCCACCATCATCCTGCTCAAAATATGGGGATCGCTAATACTCTTATCACTAGAGCCTCAAGTCTATTTGACAAAGAGAAATTTCATCGAGAGATCGACCAACTTACAAAGGTTTTTCTTGATATTGGATATAATTACAAAGACATTATTAGAGCTATCAAAAGAGACAAAAGGAGCCCCACTTCTCCCAATCCTCTTCCCTCTATTAGGAAAGCATTCATCCCATACATTTGTGGTACCACTAACAAAATATTTGGAATCCTAGATAGAAAATGTATTGTTGCATCATTTAAGCCCTTAGAAACCATCTGTCACAAAATGAGATTTGGTAAAGGTAAGCTTGATCATTTTCAGTGCAAAGGGGTTTATAAATAAATTGCTCCTATGGAAAATGCTTCATTGGGGAGATTGATTATTCATTCAAAACAAGACTCAAGGAACATGGGGTAGACATAAAGAACGAAAGAAATAATTCTCCCTTCTTCTCTAGCTAAACATTCATCTAAAACTAAATACCACATGTGCCTTGAAGATACTAAAATCAACATGACATAAGAGCACTATTTCAAGCACAAGTTTAGAGAAACTTTAGAAATCATCAAGCATCCCAACAATATAGACATGGATGGGGGTGTTGAGGTTAGTAACAGTTGGATTCCTACACTCTCTTGCGTTTAACACCTTTCCCTTCTAGTCTTATCTCTCCTTCTGATCCCTCCCTTTCATGTTTGTTCCTTCTTCCCTTTCCTGCTTCCTTCTCCCCTTCTTCATTCTCCCCCATTTCTCCTTCTTTCCTTGATTTTTCATTTATTTCTTTATGATTTTATTTTTATTTTATTTTAGTTTAGATTATTTTATGTTTCTTTGTCTACTTCGGTATTATTCTATTTCACTTGATTTACCGTTGGGCTCTCTTCTCTCTGTTTTTTTATTATTTTGCATTTTAATTTTATTAGCTTATTCTTTAATTTTATTATTTTATTTATGTTATTTCTTCCTTCTCCCTTCCTTCATTCTTCCTTCTCTTTCTTTCTTTGATTTTCATTTATTATTTTATTTTTATTTAATTTATATTTCTCTCTTTGTCTCTTTTATCTTTGTATTGATTCTTTTTCTTCATTTATTATTGGTCCTCTTTTTTCTCTGTTGTATTTTATATTCGTCTTTTTATTTAGTTTTATTAATTTATTCTTTGTTTTTTATTTATTTTCTCTTTTATATTATTTTCATTTTTATATTTCTATTACTATTTGTAGTTTTATTTCTTTTATTTCTTCCTTTTATTATTATTATTTTTATTTATTTTCTATCTTCTTTGTTATTCCATTTTATTTTTGTTTTTACTCTTATATTAATTTCTTTTCGTGATTCCCTTTAATTTATGAATTGTTGACTAATCCCTTCTCCTTTTTGCTTTTATTTTTCCTCCTTTCTTAATTATTTCTCTATTTATTAATTGTTATTATGCTTCCTTCTCTCGACAATCATCTCTTGATGATAAGCCTTGTTTGTGACTTGAATCATTGACATATAAATGGCACCTATGGATTTATTAATCTCGAAACAAGAATTCTCAAACTTTAACTGCAGAAGCCTCCACAAAACAATAATAACCCTGCACGGAAGGGATATCTGCAAAACATAGAACGGATATCTGGAATGAGTTTTGATTACTCAAGAAGACCAAAATCAAAATGAATACAAGATCTCTGGACTTATTTTTTCTTAAACATTATCACGATTTCTTTCTTATCCTCTCATTTTCCCTTATTAAACATAGATTACATAACAAATTTAATGAAAGATATTTCTCTAGATTAAGTTTGGTTTTGATCCGAGGTGAAATTAGAAAAACTCGATCTACATTGAACAAATTGGCTTGCACTACTTATTCTCTACTTCTAAAACTTGCAAATTTTATTCATAATGACCTCTAGCTTGTGCTTGATGTTTTTTCCTCCCTCAAAGATAATAAGGAAGGACTTACTTCCCATGATCAACAGTCTTGAAAGGTTCATAATCTAAAATCGAAGAAAATTTTGAATATTGTTTCTCACCACACTCCAACCAACGCTAGAGGTGACATCGAGGTGAATATTCTGAATATAACAATGCACACTGACTATAAAGAAAAGTGACATGTTAGCATCAACGCATCATTGAAAAATCCACTTCATATAGACAACCCATCCTCCAATGTGTTGGGTAACTCTAATACTAGTAAACACTCATTTTTAACAGTTTGTAACGTTGATAATAGGGTATATAAGATTACTGTCACCCTTGGAGTTGATAATAAAGAGAGCATTGCCCAAGATGAAGAACATGTTTCCAAAAATCTAACTAGAATTAACGTTTCATTGATAAAAATAATCCACTGCAAGGATTTATCCCATCCTCCAATACGTTGGGTAATTCAGATCATAAACACTTGTTTCTAACAATTTCTAGCAATAATAGCCAGGTATATGATATTAATGTTTCCCTCGAAGTTGATGATCATGAATGACATAAGAATCCAACCAAACAAAATGATACTATCTTGCATGTTAACTGTTGTAACATTCTTGTTTTTGATAAGTTAGCTATTAGATGAAAAAATCAAAATTCCACACAAAAAATGATAAGTTAGGATATGGACCAAAAACAAGATGGAAAATAAAAATGTTAGGAGTGATTGTTATTGCAGGTCCATATCAAATAAAATGATAGGGTAGTTGCTCTAAAAAAGGAAGGCAAAATGAAAATGATAAATAACCAACAAAAGATAAATATTTGCTTTAGAAAATAAATTAAGGTTGCTAGCTCAATGCACCTTCGAAAATGTCCTTTTAACTAATCATGCTTAAGTTCTTTAATTATCTTTTAATTGTTGTAATAAAGCTTGATGACCTTATAAAATAAGTGACAAATGACACTTTTGTCGTATTGGAAGAAACGACAAAACGACACATCGAGTGCCGATAACCAACACGTACTTTTCTATGAAGATCCTTCACTCCGCCTAGATCAACGGTGGAGGAAGCCTATCGGCCCCCCCTTGGTCGTTTCCCATTAACGGAAGGGGGGGTTCAAAAAGTAGTTTTCATGGATGCCGCTTTTTGCAACATTGCGCCTCCAAACTATTTCAGACCCCCAAGACCTAAAACGAAAAACCATTATGCCCCCCCCCCCGAAATCCGCTTCCGGTTTTCTTCCATCCAACCATTGACTTCTCACACGCCTTATGTATCTGGTATCTTCTATCCAATCACAAACCTCCATGTCACCCATCCGTTTTCACTTACCCATTCACCGTCCGCCCCGTTATAATACCATTTCCCATATGCTCCAAAGTTGTTGTTGTGCTGATTATCTGTTTAAGCATCCATTAAGAATTAATTCGCATTTCCCCTGCAAATTGATTTCCTATGACTAGATCTAAATAGTCAATTGAGCCCAATTGAACCTATAAATCCTCCATGGCTCCAATCTTTGCCACTTTTCACTTCCATCCATAAACCAAAAGCGCCATTTGTCACTCTGTGTAATTTCGCCACTTCCATCAATTTTAGATTAAAACAACTTCTGAATTTCCCCTGCAATAGTGATGGTTCCTAAAGAAAAGATATAGAAGACTCTTGAAGAAGGGAATCCCTCCATAGTCTCCCTTGATCTGGATCATATGACACTTGTAGACTCCCTTTTCAAGATCAATGACTGTGAATGTGAATTTAACTTTTATGAATTACATTCATGGTTAAAACTGAAATGTATTGATAAGGAGGATTCCATTTGCTTCTGGAAGACATTTTTGCCATTATTTTCTTTTCCTAAGACCCATCAATTCCTTGATCTAATCTCTTGGTGTCAAGCCAGGTATGACCCTGTGCAAAGAACGGTGATGACTTAGGATGGAAATATCTTGATTACCATCATTGCTCAAAGCATAAACCAGATGTTAATGATACCTCCATCTGATTCCCTTAACCATTTCTCACCTGTAGCTCTCATAGACATCTACAATAAACTCACCTTCCTACAGAGAGCTCTTATCTTTGAACTTTTCCTACCAGAAGATGTCGAATTACCTAAGAGAAATCCTCCATGTTCTTCTTCGATGTTCCCTAAAGCTACTAGACACATTATCTCTTTGTTATCATACCTCCTAGGTTATGAAAATGACCAAGCTATTGATGAATCCATCCTTGGATTCTTTTCTATTTTTAGCAAATAATATCAACCTACCTTCATGTATAATTATAACCACTTTCTGGCTGATAATATACATGAACAGTTTATGAATTTGACCACATAAGGAGTTTTCAGGTACAGTTTAGTTATAATTCATTTAATTTTGTTTCAATAGGGAGATCTATTGCCCATTCAGTTGAACAAACAAGATGACCAGGGAGTGATTCAATTAGTGATTCACTAGACAAAGTTAGTAAGAGAAGGATCATCTAAATTTACATTCTCTTAGTTCATTGATTCTTTCATACATCCAGTTCTCTAATTACTCAACAGTCAAGCGGAGCCCAGAATTGGAGAAGAAACTAAAAAGACATTGCACCTATCAGAGCAAACCAAGACTAGTGACTGGTACCTATACCATAATTACATTGAAATTAGGATCTATGGCAGTGAGTTGGCTCCATACAAACTACCTAAGTATGTTCCAATGAAAATATTCTCATTGGAATACATCAGACATATGATAAATATGGATGAAGTCCATTTTGTCTCAGGCAAGAATAATTCACAGTTTAAACTCAAAGCCAAAGTAGGGAGTTTCATCTATAACACTAGGTCTGAAGGTACAGAGGCAGACATATTACTAAAAAAAATGAACCTCCAACCAAGCTTCACTTGGTCTTATGATCCTTTTGGGATCATTTCAGCTCTCAGAGTGAAGTTGAAGGAAACGCCCTACAACCATACTCCCAGACTAGAATTGGAGAAGTTCATGAACCAGGAACAATGGTCTGAAGGGACCCTCATGTTAGCATTATAACATAGGCTTGGCTCTATGGCACAAGTATTGTCCTTGATGGCAACTCACTTGGCAAATCATTCAGATGACAGTTCAAGCTCACAGGCTCTCAGAATAAAGGAAAAGAAGGTATATGCAGGTTCTTGTTGAGCAACCCGCGTATACACACAGGTTCGTCGATCAAAAGGTGCGTATGCATATGCACGCACTTTCATGCAAAGAAAAGTACGTACATGTGGGAAACCTTGTTTTTAGTCCATGGTATTTAGTCCTTGGTATTTGGACCTATGGTTTTGGACCATGTTATCTCATCTGAAGTGTTGAACCTAGGTATTGGGTCCCAAGTATTGGTTCTAAGTGGTTTTGGACCATGGTATTGGGTAAGGCCTAAGAGTATAAAAGGGGAAGGAGATCATTAGGCAAAGACACTCAAGGATTGAATATATTATGAAGAGCAAGATCTAGAATACTGGTCATTGGGTTATGGTGCATAGTTGAATCTGAATCAAGGAGGAACCTGAGCGCTAGAAGAAGGATAAGTTCTATTGATGGGTCAAGATCTTAAGGCTTGAAGAGAAGTATTTTTGTGTGATTTTGATCTGTTATATTTGGCGCATGACTTGATCTATAAATATGATGATCTGGGTATAACTAATGTCTGAATAGTTGAAAAGGGTAAATTATCTTTTATAGATATGTACGCAGGTTCAACATAGCGAAGGCACGTATACACGTTGGTTCGGTAATTCAAAATGGCGTATACGCAATTTTGCCTTAATATAGCAGCGTATGCACACAGGTTCTACATATCGAAGTAGCGTATGTCTCATAAAATATTTTTTGGCTACTTCTGTTTATTGCTGCAGTGTTCTGGGTTCAGGATTTGTTTCTGGTTACTGTTACTGTATTCTGGTTACAGCATTTAGAGAAGTGAGTGTTTGATTCAGTTTTTGGTTGGTGCAATGGAGATTGGTTGATGCAGATATATTTGATGTTTGATTGATGTTATTGATGGATCCAATCTAAAAATTTATGAAACTTGGTCCTTGGAAGAAAAGAGAAGGTTGTAGCCTTCTGTAGGTCAACACCTACATACTAGTACATCAGCTAGTACAAGACCTAAGGGGGTTGTAGCTCCCTTCCAGGAGAAGTTGGAGAACAAGAGAAGGTTGTAGCCTTCTGCAGGTAGAAGCCTACGTATTGGTATAAGACTGCACCAGTATAGAAATATTGTAAAAGAAGTTTCTTATTAAAAGAAGATAGAGATGAATTGTAGCAGGTGGTTTTCACCCACATTGGGTTTCCACCTTATAACTTGTGTTCATGTGTGTGATTGCCTGTACTATTTACTACACATGATTACTGTTTTATGGTTCTGATACACAGATTAAGATCAGTTAACTAAATTAGAAGTTTGTAAGATATACGTGGTTTTCTCTAAACACAGTTGCGTATATACGCAGGTTTAATTAACAAAAGTAGCGTATATCAATTTGTTTATGGAAATGAAAAATTGTTAAATTGCTAATACTGATTCACCCCCCCCCCCTCTCAGTATTATTTCCAACACCTCATAGAAGTTGATGAACAAGTTATATCAACTCCATAGATAAAGACTCCAGCTACATAGAATACTCAACATAAAAGAGCCAGAGAGGAAACTCATTCAATTACAGAACCAGGTAAAGAGTACTATATCTTACAAAAGAAGTTGAAAACTATATTGTCAATGTCATTAGGAAGAAAGCCACCAGAGATAATTGATCTTGGAGAATTGGAAGATGTTTCATCAGTAGGGACCACTGATCCTAAACCTACCACTACTTCTTCAAATCCTTCTTCAACTGAACCTATGGAGATTATCCAATCAACTGAGACCAGCTCAACAGGAGATACTAATATATTCTCAACATTTTTAGAAATCAAGCAAAAGAATGAAACTCTTAAATATCAAGTTTACACTCATTTTTGGAAACAGACATCCACTTCTCAGCATAGACTTCTCTCTACCTTTGACAGTGAAAGAGGAAGGATGAAAATGGCAATTTTTCAGGCTCATATTCCATTTCCCAAATCCACAACAGACTACAAGAAGACCATATTCTCATTTGATTTGAACCTGATACATCCTATTGATCAAATGGATTTGCATAGGCAATTAAGTGAGATATTATTTTCAACAATGACTACAACTGCCATGCCTCTTTCCAAGCTCAGAACTGCTTTGTCAAATGTACAGTCACAGCTTAAGATTGAAAAGTTGTGATCTTTGTCTAAAGATAACAAATTAATGTCTTTAGAAGATATCATTATCAAGATTGGATATGACCCCCAAGACTATAAAGAAATTGAAGAAATACTGAAAAGAATAATGTAGATATTACAAAGCCTTGAAGAAACAGTTGAAGTTTCCTTCAGCTGAGGATCCACAGACCAAATAAATGGCATAAAATGAACAGTACAGGGAGGAAATGTTAAAGCTCGTTATTGAGAAAAACATATAGATCGAGAAAATGGAGGAGCAGATAGAACAACTGCTCAAGGAAAAAGAGACAGTAGATCTTGTTGTGATCTCAATGATAACAATTCCAATGACATGTGTAGATTTAAGCTCATTTCCTACTGGCATTGCTTCATCTTCGGCAACAGGTGAAACAACAAGGTTATCATAGGAGCTACAAGCACAGCAATAAAAAAATGAGAAGTTACTCTAGAAGTTCCAAGCCCTGGAGTCATAGAAGGTAAAAAATGATACCCTGCATGTAGAGGAAATGAAAAAATCACATAGGTTAGAGCTCAAGGTTAAATAGTTAGAAAGAAAGACTCTAATGGCAGACACTTTGGCCCAAGCCAAGGAAGACATATGGTTAGATATTATCCACTCTATAACAAAAGTATGGCTATCCATACAAATCATTTTTGAATAGCAAGAACTGATTTCTAAATGCAGGGCAGAGATAGAGACCCATAAGGGAGAATTGGGCACAAAACCCAAAGAAGCATCAGGGATGATCAAAGTATTGAATTCTAAGACTAGGCAGTAGTTACAAGAGATG
Organism: Pinus taeda; assembly: GCA_000404065.3. Taxonomy (NCBI): domain Eukaryota; kingdom Viridiplantae; phylum Streptophyta; class Pinopsida; order Pinales; family Pinaceae; genus Pinus; species Pinus taeda. The sequence goes on along the minus strand of APFE031483984.1, from coordinate 57,820 downwards.
AATATTCCAGATATGACAGCTACTATCTTGAAGATTAAGAAAGTCTTAATGAAGAGAAATATGTTAACTTAGCTAAAAACAAAGTGTGATGCTTTGAACACTACAATCAGGAGGTTTCACTCTAAATTCAGTGTATTACATAAAAATGGTTTACCAGAGATAATGTCATCAAATGATTAGCTAGTAAAATTGGAGGGTTATTGTGAAAGGCTTTATATACTATTGCAGTAGACAACAGTCAATTTGCATGGATAAAAAGGTAGAATACTGGAAAGGATTTTTTGGAAGATTCAAACTTAGACCTCTCAATTAAATATGAAATTGGTCATCTTTTTCTCACCAAACCCAATTTTGAGAGATATACCAAAGTTGATGAGATACTTAGAAGGATGGTAAATCTCGAGATACCTAGTGAGAAAAGGTGGGATCAATTGTGTGAAACAATTGATTAACTTTTCATTCCAACAAGAAGACATCAAGAACAGATTTTGAAGGAACATTCCTATCTAATAAGGACACATCATGCAATAGTTTTTCTTTTCCTATCTTCTTTCAAGCTATTTTGTAATTAGTTTAGGATATTTTCTTTACAAACTTGTATAAATAACTCTCTTCTAAGAGTTATTAAAGGTGGTACCTTTCCATAAGTAATTTTGTAAAGCATTGATGTACAAGCCTTTTCTAGATCACTAATAATAAAGCAAAGGATTCTAAATTTGGTGTCATACAGTCTCATTTTCTTTTGTAAGTTCTTCATGTGTTTCATTCATTATGTTTATTCTGCATATGCTTAAGTTTTATAGAGATATCAGGTGAGAATAAATGTGTTACAGTTATTCTTAAAATTCCATCTGAAGTTATTATCATAAAGAGATTGAGATATTGGACTGTCTATCTGAAATGCTCCCTCTAAATCATAGAATTGTCAACATATTTTGTAATTTTAAGCATAGTTTGTTAAACTTTTGAGAATTGGACAAATGTTTTCCCACTTATGATAATTTATCTTTCTGTCTGAAATCTAAATTAATCATATCTCATTACTATTCTTTCTACTCACCTTATAAATTCAAATCATTGTGTGAAGTTAAATAGTAGCCCTCTAATTATCTATTAGTGCAATATAGAAGAGTTAATACATCATTCTTACAATTTGTTCCCATAAAAACCAAAATGAAAACCCCTAAAATAAATATCTTAGATGCTCTGGCATGATCAATTGACCATTATCATCTCAGAGGAGCAACATCAATCTGGCACTGTTTCCGGGATTCGAATTTGATTAGTTTTCCTGGGACAATGATATAAATCCTATTCCTTTAAAGGTGACTAAAGGTATAGATAGGCCAAAATTATTCACCTGGGGACTCCACTATGCCAAACTGGCACCTTTTAAGCACACTAAATCTCATTCTAAACCTGACATGGTTAGTCCTTTGTCAAATCCAGAAAAACTTGTGAGAGAGGCCAATTCCAAACAAATAATTAAATCATCTTCTTCTTCTTTAGGCTTGCAGTCTGAAGATATATTACCATTTGATCCCTATAGCAACATTCCATCCAATCTAGATTGGACACAATTATCACCTAGGGTTTCCGAACTTTTAGACAGGGGAGTTGATTTCAAATCAGCTTTCCTCATTCATTCACTTGAAACATGTTAAGAACCCCCACTACCAATAGGATCACCTAAATCTCAGTCTGACTTAGGTGTTCATTTACGTGAATAAAAACCTACAGACTTCATATCCCCCACTACTTATTCATTCCCTTCCACTTCTGAACAACTCGAAGCTTCCACTTTTGAACAACCTAAAGGGGCCTTTTCTATATATTAAAATCCACTCTTTGAAACAAAAGAGGATATTCAGTCACAGGTTCAGAAGTTAGTTATTAAGACTCCCTTAAAGTCATATAGGATATCTCACCCTTCTTCATCTCCTCCTTCCTCGCCTACACATAGGTATACACCTTCTTTATCACCATCTTCCTCTTTTTATTCTTCAACATCTACACAAACATCTCACACATCATCTTCAACTATGGCATTCCAACCTATTGTCCAGGCTAGATATGCAACTTTAGTTTTACCTCAAAACCTTGATGCATTCCCTCCATAATATTTAAAACATATTCCTAGGTATAATGGAGAAATTGGTTCCTCAGCTGAGGACCATCTTAAAGCATTTCTAAATTTTGTAGATAATATGAACATTGAGCAAGAAAATGACTATATGAGGTTGTTTGTTCAATCTCTTGAGGGAAATGTAAGAACCTGGTTTAGGCAGTTACCTGCAAATTCCATTAGTTCATGGGAAGAGTTAACAAATATATTCAAAAACTATACGGTGCGAAGAAAGATTCCCTTTACTTTTTGACTGAGTTTGAAGAACTTAAAAGAAACTTTGGTGAACCTGTATCTAATTTTATTAAAATGTTCAACAAACTTTATCATAAGATGCCCCGTGATTGCAAACCCCCTGTAGCTGCAGCAAAATCTAGGTTTTCAAAAGCCTTTGAAGATGATTTTGTTGTAATGTTAAGAGAAAGAACTTCAAGGACTCTTGAAGACATGCAAACTGATGTTATAGAGGTGGAAGAAAATAGGGCTACCTCAGCCACTTTAAAAGCTAAAGAGGAAAAAGCCCAAAGAAAGCTTAAATCTAGTCAAGATGCCTCTACTTCTTCACAGACTAAAATTGATGAGATCACTTCACTTCTTAGAAATCTATCGAATAGAATTTCCAAGATTGATACTCAACCTAGAATAGTGTTATAGCTCCAAATCTCACTCTTGAGGTTTGTGAAGCTCCACTCATGGCCTAGGGCAACCCCTCATGCCAGATCTGGTCCCAAATCTAAAAAAGCAGTGTTTTTTCCCTATCCGCGACATTTCTTGAGCTAAACACGTGTATACACGGGTCTGTGTATACCCAACCCACGTATATGTATAAAAACACTTAAAATTAAAAATCTCCTTAATTTCGGGCAGAGATCACAGGTTTTACCTGTTGATCACTTGTTAGTGCCCGTGGCCCAACTGTTCCCAATGAATTCCCAACTAAAAAACTACTTTGGGAGAAGTATAAAAAGGCTTCTATGGGAAGGCCAAGGGGAGGAGAGAAGAGAGAGAAAGATTGCTATGCTGAGATTTCCCTGACCAGGTCTGAAGATCCTTGTGCCTCCTGCACTTCCCCCATCCTATAGGAAACCCTTGTTTCCTTGTGTGTGTTGATGATTTCATACTACTTGAGAGATCATGGAGTAAGTCATGGAAGCAGTTTGTTAAAGGATTGATACTGGACAAATCCGAGAGATGGTTCCGCTTGGAGCCTGCGAAAGGACGACTCAGGTGAAATTGTTCTTTTTATGTACTTTCTTTGTCTATAATAAAAGAAACACATGTCTTTGTTCCTGATATAGATCTTCTTCATGTTTTGATGTTCATGTTATGAATCATATGTGATAGGTTGTTTAATTGCATAACTAACTACCTTTCCTTATAATATGAAGTTGGTTTCTTTATGACGTTTAGTCCATATACTGCTGCACTCTCTTGAATTGTTGGTTTTGCAGGTCAAAGGAGAAAAGGAACTTAAAGAAGGGTTTGGACCCTTGGAGGCTCTTCTTGAACGTAGGACCTCGGGTACGCCCCTATCGTAGAGTTTGCTTATAGTAGCATTATGATTGCCTGGAATGTGTGTTTCTTTGCATAGATAACCTTCCGACTGCTAGGGTATTCACCCAAGACCCTAGGGGAGTTTATCCCACAACAAATAGTTCAACAAATAATAACTCAACCTCAAAACCAAAATCAAGGTCAATACAAAAGAAATTCACAATTACAAATTCTTCAAAGACCTAGTAATGGTCAGCAGGTTCCAACTCCTTTACTGATATATGATCAACAAATTTATGAAAATACCATGACTATCATCGAATACATTAACAATATGGATACCTCTTCTGGTCAGACCACTATTATTCCTCTTTCACAAAATAAGCAAGTCTAAGAAGATCAAGAATCCTCACAGGTTTACAAATACTATGCCTTCTCTGAATTCCTAATTGCAGAACTGAACAAAAGATATGATCTTAGACCCAAACCTAGCCCTAGAAGACCTCCTAAGGAACCTCCTACGATTGAACCTCATGCCAAAACTGTTGAAACTTAGACAACTACCATTCAACCATTAAATCAGTCAACTGATACAGATCAAATTGAAAAAATTGTCTTGACTGCATTTAATGTTGAAAAGGTCTTAGAAAGAGTTAAAATCCCTATACCACTTTCAGACCTTTCCAAAAACCTTGGATATAAAAATCAAGTTTCCAAATGGATAAAAACACCTTTGTTGATGCTGAAAGTGATGTTATTAGCCTTCAATATGAAAAGCCATCAGTTGTCTTTGGCCCTAGCTCAGATTTGAAAGATGAAATAGTAACCCCTTTCTATGTGACACTAAAGACAAATGACTCCATGTTATACAATTGTATGCTTGATTCTAGAGCATCACACAATCTCATGCCAAAAACCATCATGGATCATTTAAATCTTGACATAATTAGATCCTATCATGATTTGTACACCTTTGATTCCAAAAGGGTACCTTGTCTAGGATTGATTAAGGATTTAGTAGTCACTCTTGCCCAAATCCTAGTAAAGAGCATAGTGTTAGATATTGTTGTCATTGAAATCCCTCCCAAATTTGGAATGCTCCTTTCAAGGTCTTGTTGTTCCAAATTAGGGGGAACTCTTCAAATGGACATGTCTTATGCCACTATTCCAATTTATGGGGTAGAACAACTTAGGTTGTATAGAGAGGTTACATTTGTCCACACGATATGCAAAACAAATCAACCAAAGAACCACCCCATTTACAAAAGTGATCAATATTTTGGCTGTTTTCAACTCTCTTCAAATCAAATACATGAATCTCAAGTAAAAATTGAAGATGTAGTTGAAAACCCTGTATCAAATCAAACTAATATATGGAAGTTGTTCTTTGATGGTTCTTGTACAAAATATGGAGCAGGGGCTGGGGTAGTTGTAATCTCACAAGAAAAGGAAAAAATTACACAATCATGTAAACTTGATTTTGAAGTTACCAACAATGTAGCAGAATATGAGGCTTTCCTTCTAGGACTACAGTTAGCCAAGAGTTTAAAGGTACACAACTAGAGTGTTTTCACTGACTCATAGCTCACTGTAAGACAAGTTAGAAATATTTTCCAAACAAAGCATCCTAGGCTTAGGTCTTATCGAAATGAGGTTTGTGATTCCATTGAAAATTTCTTTGATGCCTTCAACATAGCTTATGTCCCTAGAGACGAAAATATACATGCAGATTCTTTGGTTGTTTCTGCAAGCTTATTTAAGATTCTTGATCAAGCACAATTTTTATACCAAATCAAGGTTAAACATAGGCCATCTATACCTGATAACCAAAAAAATTGGTAGGTGTTTGAGGATGATGAACAACTAAAATCATTCCTTCAACTTGTAGGTGAATTTTCTCTTCTGCAAATTGCTGAAGACAATCTTGATATGGTCAATCCTCAAGTTGTTGATGATCCAGAATTAAATTCAAAGATTGCATATCATGACATCATACAATTATCAAACAAATTCGTTCCTAAGGGGTTAATTCCTTTAGAGAAATTATTTGATTATATGATGTCCCTCGAAACCCTCCATCCATTTCTCTTGAAGATGACATAGAAGAAATCGATATTGGATCCCAAGAACGAGTGCAAAATATAAAAATCTCTACATCTTTAGCCCCAAAAGTTAAAGATGAATATCTTAAGTTACTTGGAAAATACAAAGATGTTTTTGCTTGGTCTTATTCTGATCTTAAAACTTATGATACATCCCTCATTGAACATAAGATCCCACTAAAAACTGAAGCTAAACCCTACCAGCAAAAACTCAGAAGAATTAATCCAGTCTGTACCAACTATTGAGAAAGAGCTTAAGAAAATGTTAGATGCACAGATTATTCTTCCACAAAGATATTCTAATTGGATTGCCAATCTAGTACCTGTTAGGGAAAAGAATGGTGAAATCAGACTCTGTGTTGATTTTAGAAACTTAAATAAAGCATCACTAAAGGACAGTTATCCATTACCTAAGATGGATCAGTTGCTTCAACAAGTTTCTAGAGCCAACAAACTTTCTATGTTAGATTTTTTTTCTGGTTATAATCAAATTATGGTGGACAAAGAAGATAGGGAAAAGATTGCCTTTAGAACACCTTAGGTTACTTTCATGTATGCAAGGATGCCTTTTGGTTTGACAAAAGTAGGAGCTACCTTCCAGAGAGCTATGAATATAGCTTTTGTAGGCCAAGTAAACAAATTTCTTATTCTTTATCTTAATTACCTTACAGTTTTCTCTAATTCTGATAAAAAACATTTAAAGCACTTGATGAAGTTTTTTGAAAGATGCAGGAAATTTGGGATATCATTGAATCCAAAGAAGTCTCTATTTTCTATCTCATAAGGGAAATTTCTTGGCCATATAATTTCTAAATATGGAGTAGTTATCGATCCAAATAGAGTATCAGCCATTCAAACACTAACATTACCAAGAAATAAAAAATAAGTTCAGGATTTTCTTGGTAAAATCAACTTTTTAAGAAGGTTCATACCCAATTACGTTGAAATTGTCAAAGATATAACTGATATGCTTAAGAAGAGTCATGAAGTTAGATGGATTGTCTCTTCGAGACATGCATTTAATAAAATTAAGAAAGCTATCTTTGAAGCTCCAACCTTGGCCAACCTTGATTATACCAAACCATTATGTATCTTTTCCTTTGCCTCTGAAACAACCCTTGTTATTGTTTTACAACAAAACAATGAAGATTCCCATGATCAACCTATAGCCTTTTTTAGTAAAGTCATGAGAGATGATGAGCTCAAATATGACGTAATTGAGAAGCAAGCTTATGCCCTAGTCCAATCCTTGAAATCTTTTAGGTTGTATGTTTTACATTCAACCATTATAGCCTATGTTCCCAACAGTGTTGTTAAAACTATTCTCACTCAACTGGATAATGATGGGAGAAGAGGTAGATGGATCACTAAAATTTTGGAGTATGATCTAACTATCAAAACCATAAAGCTAGTAAAAGGTCAAGGATTAGCTAAGCTTCTAGCTAAATCCAATTGTAAAGTGCTAGGCATCAACTCTGTTTTGGAAATACTAGGGGAGAATCCACAAGAACCTTCCCAAAATTCAAATCAGAAGAATCCATAAGAACCTTCTGTCTATGCAAAAGGGGAGAATCCATAAGAACCTTCCCAAAATCTTGAAGAAAAGAATCCACAAGAACCTTTACCCTCAGATCAGACTGTTTCTATACACATTGATGAGAAATTTCTTTTATCAGATTGATATCAAGAGATTGTAAATTTCTTATTCATTTTGAGTGTCCTACATCATTTTCCAAAAGTCAATGTAAGACTCTAAAATTGAAAGCAATAAAGTATTGTATCATAAATGCAAATCTATACTGGAAGGACCCACTCAATAACTTGCTATTATGTTTAATAGAATCAAAGATTGAATGGATCATTGATCAATTTCATATAGGATTTTGTGGAGGACATTATGCTTGGAGAGAAACAATATATAAGATATTAAGGGCATGATTCTATTGGCCAACATTGTTCTTACAAGTAGGAGCAAAGGTCAGAAGTTGTGTCCCTTGTTAGATGTTTGATGGTAAGCAAAAACTAGCAGCCCTTCCATTGATCCCAACAATAGTTTCAACGCCTTTTCTCCAATGGGGATTATATTTTATTGGAGAGATTCATCCTACTTCTAGAAATCAGCATAGATGGATTCTCACTGCAACAAATTACTTACTAAATGGGTGGAAATGATTCCAATAAGAAATTCTATTAACTCAGTAGTAATCAAATTCATTAAAGAAAACGTTTTATCTAGGTTTGGTTGCCCAACCCAGATTGTTACTGACAATGCCACAACATTTTCCAGTGTCAAAATGATTGAGTTTTCCCAAAAATATTAGATTCTACTACATCGTTCAACTCCATATTATCCTCAAGGTAATGGTCTTGCAGAATCATCCAATAAAATTCTAGTAAAGGTTATCAGAAAAAAATTAGCAGATCGTAAAAAGAGCTGGGACACTCATCTAATTTATGTAGTCTGGGCAAATAGGATTACTCCAAAGAGATCTACTGGAAAATCTCCTTTTCAGTTAGTTTATGAGAAAGATGCAATTTTCCCTACCAATTTGGCCTTACCTATTTTAAAGTTTCTGCAGGATTCAACTAATGAACCTCATGATGTTTCAAGGAGGATAAATCAAATCATTGAACTAAATGAGAACAAATATGAAGTTCAATACAAATTGAAAAAGTATCAAAAAAAGATGAGGAGCTTTTTTGACAGAAGAGCTAGGGAAAGGGACTTTAAAGAGGGTGATCTAGTTCTAAGATGGGATTCCAGAAGAGAAGAAAAAGGAAAGCATGGAAAGTTTGACAACCTATGGTTTGGACCTCTAGCTATTGCTGAAGTAAAAGGAAAAAACACTTTTGTGTTATAAAATCTAAAGGGACAATATTCCACATATCATGTTAATGGAATATTTATGAAACATTACATTTAGTACTGAGAAGTTGGAGTAGATTTTACTACCATCATTGTAAAAAGTCTGGTGTTCTTTTTTCAACTGTCAGTTTGATTTTAATAGCAAAGACTCCAGAGCCCGAGGAGAAGGCACATGGATCTGCAAGTTCTCTGCATTCTACAGGAGAAAGCAGTCCCTAATTAGAGCAGATGTTGTAACATTCTTGTTTTTGATAAGTTAGTTATTAGATGAAAAAATCAGAATTTCATACAAAAAATGATAAGTTAGGATATGGACCAAAAACAAGATGGAAAATAAAAATGTTAGGAGTGATTATTATTGCAAGTCCATATCAAATAAAATGATAGGGCAGTTTCCCTAAAAAAGGAAGGCAAGATGAAAATGATAGATAAGCAACAAAAGAAAAATATTTACTTTAGAAAACAAATTAAGGTTGTTAGCTCAAATGCATCTTTGAAAATGTCCTCTTGACTAATCATGCTTAAGTTCTTTAATTATGATTTAATTGTTGTAATAAATCTTGATGGCCTTATAAAATAAGTGACAAATGAAGCATTTGTCATATTGGTGGAAACGACAAAACGACACATCGGGCGCTGATAACCAACGTGTAATTTTCAACGAAGATCCTTCACCCCACTCGGATCAACGGTGGAGGAAGCCTTTTGGACCCCCCAGGCCATTTCCCGTTAACGTGGGGGGGGGGAGGGTCCAAAATGTAGTTTTCATGTCTTCCGTTTTTTGCAACATGGCACCTCCAAAATGTTTCGAACCCCCAAGGCCCGAAACCACAAACCATTATGCCCCCCCCTGAAATCCTTTTCCGGTTTTCTTCCATCCGACTGTTGACTTATCCCTATCCTTATTCATCCGTTATCTTTTGTCCAATCACAAACCTACATTTCATCCATCCATTTTAACTTACCCATTCATCATATGCCACGTTATAATACCGTTGCCCATATGCTCCAAAGCTGTTGTTATGCCTAATTATTCGTTTAAACATCCGTTAAGAATTAATTCACATTTCCCCTTCAAATTGATTGCCTACAGCTAGATTTAAAAAGTCATTTGAGCCTAATTGAACCTATAAATCCTCCATGGCTCCAATATTTGCCAATTTTCGCTTCCATCCATAAACTAAAAGCACCATTTGTCACTCTGTGTAATTTCACCACTGCCATCAATTTTAGATTAAAGCATCTTCTCAATTTTCCTTGCAGCAGTGATGGATCCTAAAGAAAATATACATAACACCACTGAAGAAGGGAATACCTCCATAATATCCCTTGATCTGGATCATATGCCACTTGTAGACTCCCTTTTCAAGATCAATGACTGTGAATGTGAATTTGAATTTTATGAATTACATTCATCGTTAAAACTGAAATATACCGATAAGGAGGATTCCATTTGCTTTTGGGAGACACTTATGTCATTATTTTCTTTTCCTAAGACCCATCCATTCCTTGATCTAATCTCTTGGTGTCAAGCCAGGTATGAACCTGTGCAAAGAACAGTGATGACTCAGGATAGAAAAATCTTGATTACCATCATTGCTCAGAGCATAAACCAGAGGTTAATGATACCTCCATCTAATTCCCTTAGCCATTTCTCACTTGAAGCTCTCATGGACCTCTACAATAAACTCACCTTCCCACAAAGAGCTCTTATCTTTGAACTTTTCCTACCAGAAGATGTCAAATTACCGAAGAGAAATCCTCCATATTCATCTTCCATGTTCCCTGAAGCTACTAGACACATTACCTCTCTGTTATCATACCTCCTAGGTTATGAAAATGACCAAGATGTTGATGAATCCATTCTTGTAATATTTTTTTATTTTTAGAAAACAATATCAACCTACCTTCATGTATAATTATAGCCACTTTCTAGCTGATAATATACATGAACAATTTATCAATTTGACCACACAAGGAGTTTTCAGGTACAGTTTAGTTATAGTTCATTTAATTTTGTTTCAACAAGGATATCTATTGCCCATTCAGTTGAACAAACAAGATGAGTAGGGAGTGAATCAATCAGTGATTCACTGGACAAAGTTAGTAAGAGCGGGATAACCTAACTTTACATTCTCTCAGTTCATTGATTATTTCATACATCTAATTCTCCAATTACTCAACAGTCAGGTAGAGCCCAGAATTGGAGAAGAAATTAAAAAGACATTACACCTATCAGAGCAGACCAAGACTGGTGATTGGTACCTATACCAGAATTACACTGAGATTAGGATCTATGGAAGTGAGTTGGCTCCATACAAACTACCTAAGTATGTACCAATGAGAATATTCTCATTGGAATACATCGGGCAGATGATAAATATGGATGAAGTCCATTTTGTCTTAGGCAAGAAGAAATCACACTTTAAACTCAAAGCCAAAGTAGGGAGTTTCATCTATAACGCTAGGTCTACAGGTACAGAGGCAGAAATATTACTAAAAAACATGAACCTCCAACCAAGCTTCACTTGGTCTTATGATCCTTTTGGGATCATTTCACCTTTCAGAGTGCAATTGAAGGCAACACTGTACAACCATACTCTCAGGCCAGAATTGTAGAAGTTCGTGAACCAGGAACAATGGTCTAAAGGGACTCTCACAGAAGCTAATGAATGGGTTATGTCAACTCCACAGAAAAAGACTCTAGCTACACAGATTACTCAGCATAAAAGAGCTAGAGAGGAAACTCAGTCACCTACAAACTACTAGATAAAGAGTATTATATCTTACAAAAGAAGTTGAAAACTAGATTGCCAATGTCATTAGGAAGAAAGCCACTAGAGATAATTGATCTTGGAGAATTGGAAGATGTTTCATCAGCAGGGACCATTGATCCTAAACCTCCCTCTACTTCTTCAACTCCTTCTTCAACCGAACCTATGAAGATTATCCAATCAACTGAGACCAACTCAACAGGAGATACTAACATCTTATCAACATTTTTGGAAATCAAGAAAAGAATGAAACTCTTAATCTCAAGTTTACAGTCAATTTTGGAAACATATATCCACTTCTCAGTATAGACTTATCTCTGCCTTTAACAGTGAAAAAGGAAGGATGCAAATGGCATTTTTGCAGGCTTAGATTCCATTTCCCAAATCCACAACAGACTACAACAAGACCATCTTCTCATTTGATGTGAACCAGATACAACCCATTAATCAAATGGATTTGCAGAGGCAATTAGGTGAGATGTTATTTTCAACAATGACTACAACTGCCATGTCCCTTTCCAAGCTCAGAACTACTTTGTCAAATGTACATTCACATCTTAAGATTAAAAAGTTGTCATCGTTGTCTAAAGATAAAAATTAAAGTCTTTAGAAGATATCATTATCGAGATTGGATATGAACCCCAGGACTGTAAAGCAATTGAAGAAATACTGCAAAAGAAGAATGTAGAGATTACATCCTTGAAGAAATTTTTGAAGTTGCCTTCAACTGAGGATCCACAGACCAAAGAAATGGCAGAAAATGAACAACACAGGGAGGAAATGTTAAAGTTCATTATTGAGAAAAACATACAGATCAAGAAAATGGAGGAGCAGATAGAACAACTACTCAAGGAAAAAGAGACAGCACAGCTTGCTGTGACCTCAGTGACAACAAATCTAATGACATGTGAAGATTTAAGCTCATCTCCTACTGACATTGCTTCATCTTCAACAACAGGTGAAACAACAAGGTTATCACAGGAGCTGCAAGCACATAAATAACAAAATGAGAAGTTACTCCAGAAGTTCCAAGCCCTAGAGTTACAAAAGGTAAAAAATGATACCTTGTATGTAGAGGAAATGCAAAATCACATAGGTTAGAGCTCAAGATTAAACAGTTAGAAAGCAAGGCTCTAATGGAAAACATTTTGGCCCAAGCCAAAGAAGACATCTGGTTAGATATTAGCCATTCTATAACAAAAGTATGGTCATCCATACAAATCATTTTTGAGTAGCAATAACTGATTGCTAAATGTAAGGTAGAGATAAAGGCCTAGAAGGCAGCATTGGGCACAAAACCCAAAGAAGCATCAGGGATGATCAAAGTATTGAATTCTAAGACTAGGCAACAGTTACAAGAGATGAATATTCCAGATAGGACAACTACTATCTTGGAGATTAAGAAAGTCTTAATGAAGCAAAATCTTTTAAATTAGCTGAAAACAAAGTGTGACGCTTTGAACACTACAGTCAGCAGGTTTCACTCTAAATTCAGCATATTACATAAGAAAGTTTTACCAGAGATAGTGTCATCAAATGATCAGGTAGTGAAATTGGAGGATTACTATAAAAGGCTTTATACTATTGCAACAGACAACAGTCAATTTGCAGGGATAAAAAAGTAGATTACTGGCAAGGATTTTTTGGAGGCTTTAAGCTTAGACCTCTCAATTAAATATGAAATTGGTCATGTTTTTCTCATCAAACCCAATTTTGAGAGATATACCAAAGTTGATGAGATACTTAGAAGGATGGTAAATTTCGAGATACCTAGTGAGAAAAGGTGGGATCAGTTGTGTAAAACAATTGACTAAATTTTCATTCCAACAAGAATACAACAACAACAAATTTTGAAGGAATAGTCATCAACAACTTCATATCTAATAGGAACACAGCATGTAGTAGTTTTTATTTTCCTATCTTCTTTCAAGCTATTTAATCAGTTTAGGATATTTTGTTTAAAAACTTGTATAAATAACTCTCTTCTATGAGTTATTAAAGGTGGTACCTTTCCATAAGTAATTTTGTAAAGCATTGATGTACAAGCTTTTTCTAGATCACTGTTAATAAATCAAAGGATTCTGAATTTGGTGTCAAACAATCTCGTTTTCTTCTGTAAGTTCTTCATGTGTTTCATTCATTATGTTTATTCTGCATATGCTTAAGTTTTATAGAGATATCAGGTGAGAATAAATGTGTTATAGTTATTTTTAAAATTCCTTCTAAAGTTATTATCATAAAGAGACTGAGATATTGGACTGTCTATCTAAATGTTCCCTCTAAATCATAAAATTGTCAGCATCTTATGTAATTTTAAGCATAGTTTGTTTAAGTTTTCAACATTGGACAAAGGCTTTCCCACTTATGATAATTTATCTTCTTTCTGAAATCTAAATTAATCATATCTCCTTACTATTCTTTCCACTCACCTTATAGATTCAAATCACTATGTGAAGTTAAAAAGAAGCCCTTTGATTATCTATTAGTACAATCTAAAAGAGTTAATACATTATTCTTACAGTTTGTTCTACGTATTGGTCCTTGAGAAAAACTAAAACCAAAACCCCTAAAACAAGTATCTTAGATGCTCTGGCATGATCAATTGACCATTATCATCTCAGAGGAACAACATTGACTATAATGAACATTGGGATGTCATCGAATCATTAAATAATCCTTTGCACACAAATAACTCGTCCCCCAATTTTTTTTTTTGCTGGGAAAAGACTAAACTATTTGTATTAAAGAAACAAAAAAGTATTTACAAGAGGTTTTAGCCTCTGAGAGCGTATGTTCAACTCTTTGTCAAAGCTTTTCATGTCTACCTTATTCCTCTGCTTATACATGTTAGAGGACAAAAATACAACAGGAAGAGTTTTTACAACAACATTATCAGGCATAATAGACCCAAAATTTTCTAGGAGTAAAAAACAAGTAACAAAAAAAACCAGGACTGCATGCAGCATGTCGTCGATTGCTGCCTTCCTCGAAATGTGGCGGAACAAAAAAACACTTTGCGCCTGGAACCGAAGGCTTACCCTTAGCGCCACGTCCATTACTTGTTCTGCTTCTTTCGGTCCTCTGCTTCACGTTCCAGTTCATGCTTCTTTCGGTCCTCTGCTGCACGTTCCGGGTCGCATTCCCAAGTGACCTCCATCCCATCCGGAATGTCTTCAATTCATTCAATACCAGGCGGCAATTTTAGGTACAAGATCTTGGAGAAAGAGTCATCAGGCTCCTCATCCCTCGCCTTTCTCTGAGGTGAAGAAGGCTTGCTGCCGTACACTTCCGGTTGAACATCCATTGGATTCTGAGATATTTCCATGGGCTCTTTACCTTTCAGGCTGCCAATTTCCCTTAAGGCTTCAGCCTGCTCCGCCAAGTACCCAAGGGTACTCTCTTCTTCGAGCTTGCTCTGTGACTCAGGGCTGTAGGAATTGTCAGCCAAATCCCTAATCTTTGTAGAATTATCCGAGGAGGGAGGCGTCTTTTCCTCTGTCTCTGCCTTCCAGCTTCCCTCCTCATCATCCTCCTCTGAAAAAATAACAGTGATCAGGGCCTTGACAATGGGCCTATTCGTCCTGCGTCTGTAGAGAAAATTCACCGATTGAACCGAATTGCCAATGGCGGAGCTGGAGTCCTCTAATTCGAATGAGGGAGGCGACGCATAGGCCAAGGGAGAGATGCGCCTTGGGCTGGATTGGCCTCTTCCTCCTGTGCCTCCCCGCTGCCCGGAATTGCGCCCACGGCGAGGAGTAGCACGAGTCCGGGGAGCCATAATAGAAACAGAATGACCAACTGCTCCCTGAGGAATGTGCCGAGCTTTCAGATTCCCGCGTCCTCCTTTAGAATAGCTGGTGTAAAATGTCTGATTCAGGAAGTTCCCCTGATAGCCATGCAGCCCAGCAGCCAACCTCCAAACCTCCCTTAAATACTGTGGGCGCAGAGCATGAACTGGACAGGGGATGGTCTCAAGGGTGGGCTGGCTGCCCTCAAAGCCTTCCTTCTTAACACTGGACTGAACTGCGCACCTAACAGCGCCAGAGCCGAACTGCAAATGAAATAGGTGGAATGTTTCCGCCATCCTGTGATATCGCTCTGCTGATCCTTGGGAATTCGAACGCATTGAAGAGCAATTAAGTTCCATAAATGCTTTTGGGGTAGAGGCCAGCCCAGAACCAGTTGACACCACCTGCCTGAGGCGTGGCCTCTTGTATGCTGCGCGTGGGCGACACATGGATCTTAAATGCAAGGAATGACACCCGCATCCGGGTAACTCGTCACCCATTTTGGTTAATATCAATAATATTAATAAATCAATGAGTGGTAACAATATAAATAAAGCATCTCTTATTACCATATTTCCTTCCAAATAGCATAAACCCTACCTAACCTTCCTTTCATTTCACCTCGATCATTAACATCGCCCTCCCCTCTAACAAGAAGGTGGTAAATACATCTTCACACGAACTAACTAATGATGAAATTGAAGTATTGAATAAATGCATAGGGTTTGATATTACCCCAAAACAAATTTCCTTTCTTTTATAGCACCATTTACCACCCTTGGTAGATTTGATGCTCTGTGATATGGCTTAGGGAAACCCTTCCCTACCAGACGTGGTCCTTTTTTCTAAAAACAATGTTTTAAATCCCATATGCGATTTTTCCCTATCTAAAGCGCATGTACACATAGCTCAGTCTATACCCAACCCGCGTATATGTGTTAAAACATTAAAAAATATATAATCTCCCTTAATTCAGGTGGGTTTTACTAGTTTGACCTGTTACGCACCTATTATAGGTCGTGGCCCAACCATTTGTATAAATAAACCTCCATGGGAAGGCCTATGGGACGACAAAAGATTAGATATTTATATTATAGTTTATTACATCCTTGATCAAGTCTAAAGATATCCTTGTGCCTTCTGCACTCCCAAGTCATAGCAAACCCCTGTTTCCTTCTAGAGATTTCCATCATCCCTTCATGACATCCTTGTGTATACTTATGGAGGAGGATTGCTGAGGCCTGGGTAGGATGGATCCGGAGGATGGTGTCACTTGGAGTCGATAAATGTCTCAAATTGTAGTTCTTCCATATTTTCTTTAGCTTACATTAATAAAGAGGTGTTGTCTTGTTCCTAATGATCATGGTCTTTATGCATTAATTTATGTTATCATTTGCTTATAAAATCTCATGTTAATGCTTATTTACTTACATTATTATATGATCTAACACTTATATCATGGACATGATTTCTATTACTATTGTAGTATTTGCTTTGCTTGAATGAATTACAGATTTTAAGGCATTTGAAGAAGCAGAGGGTTTGGACCCTATGGGAACGACCTCAAACGTAGGACCTCCAGGTAATACCTCTTCTTCCTACTTCAGTAGTTTAAGTATTAGGACTACTTATTTGTGTGTCTCTTTATGTTGTATACCCTCCACTCTATTTGGGTTCTCAACCCAAGACCCTAGGGTGATTCTACCCGTAATAGAATTGGCAACTGTGCTTGGGAAAACATTCTTGTTTTTCCTAGATTGGGTTGTGTCTTCTCAATCAGGGCTTGCTTGATTGATTTCTTACTTTTACAGTGTTTGTGACCTGTTTGTTTCCTGGGCATCAAGTCTGATCTTTTGGATCAGGCCTGGATTTTTTGTTTTTCTTTATTGAACTTTATATACGCGTTTTTAGGAGGATATAGTTGTGTATACATGCTAGTTTCTTCAAAGAAACTCAAGTATACATGAGTTTCCTTTGTTTTTGTCGCATATACATGCTTTTCTCTCTTTTCACAGTTGCGTATACCTTATTTTGGATAAAGTTTTCAAAATCTTAGACTCTGTTAAGATCGTTGCCTGGCGATTTTTGTTGTTTTCAGGTCATTCAGTGTCAATAAAGCTCTGCTTTCATGCAAGTTTTCAGTTTCTAATTTTCTTCTTGTTGAAAAACCTAGTCAACCTAGGGTTTTACTTTTGAGTAAAGTTTTAGTTTGGGCTTTGGGTTCAAGGCTTCTTGTAGAAGTTCTTGGTTGTTCTGACTTTCAAAAACAAGAAACTAGTTGCAATTTTGTTTATAGCCCAACCTTCATATTTCTTTGCTATGATTTCCTTTTATGGTTGACCTATTTTGTTTTTCATGTTTTTTGATTGCCTCTTTGGTGACCTTGAAAGTATTTCTTGATGTTATTTTGGTTTTCTGAAGTCCTTTATACTATTGTTCATATCAATCTATACAAGTATGTAGTCCTTTGTCATTTAAAGTTTCATTATATTAATGATGTGCATAACTTGTGAATTTTGGGACTCTTTATGGTTGTTTTTGGTCTTTGAAGTTTAGTAGTCTTTGTGTTCTTAAAAAATTATTTGGGTTCTTTAAAAAACAAAAAGACAAAAGAATTGTTCTTTCTTTTCTTTTTCTTTTCAGTTTTTTTTTTTGGTTTCTTCATTATTTTTTAGCAATTGTGAACTTTTTTCGATTAGTTTTGCTTGTTTTCGAGGGAACTTTTTCATAGAATTTATGCGCTCCTTGTAGTCAAGTTGGCTTATTGAACTTATGAAGGAACACATTTTCTTATTGTATGAGCATCCATAGATTATTGCACCATCATTATAGTTTGCATTAAGTTAGTTTTCATTGTAGGCATTTTAGTATTTTTGTTATATTTTGAGTGTGTGGAGCGTGTTTTCTGAAGAAAATAAATAAATAGAAAAAAATAAAAAATAAATAGATATAAAATATATATATATATATATATATATATATATATTATATATATATATATATATATATATATTATATATATATATATATATATATATATATATAGATATATAGATATATATATATATATAGATATATATATGTTTTTACTTGTAGAACCTTATAGAAATATCCTTTCATCGAAGAAAAATAGTTGCATTTGCATATAACTAAGTTTCTATTGATTTCTTTTGCATCACAATACCACAAGTTTCACTCTCATTTTACGCGTGACCTAAAGAACATCCCTTTAAAATACAACGCTTAATTAAAAACAACTAGAATATTTTTTGATTCATCATTAATTACATCAAGTCTAGCTCTTTAGGGCCTTGGAATAGGTGAGTGGAGAGTTAACTCTCCAAGGCCACTCAAACTGTTAAACATAGATGTTGAATAATTAGTGAAATCTAGTGTCATTAAAAAGACTAGGAAAGCTCCATGACTGGGAGTCAAGCATGAGGGAGACTGAAGACAAGGAAAGAGAGATACCCCCTCTCCTACTTGTTGGATCCCACCCAGAGACTATGCACTGACTTTTGATACGAACTGGTGTCCATAGTTGTTATTCTAGGGACCACATAGGTCACTGTAGAGGGGAATCCAGCGGCACTTGAGACAGACGTTGCATCACGTTCATTGGTACTTTTGGAGGGTATCCTTGGGATGCTTGGGTACTTGCACCGACAAAGGCTTTTGTCTGGGGGTTAGTGTAACTGTTTCTATCACATTCTCTAGTAGGCTTGGGCCATTATTATCCCAAACTATCTTTGAAAGGTCCTTGATTTCACTTTCTTGTATTTTGGTGTCTTATCCTCATCACCCAGAGTGGAAATATTTCGAAGTTACTTGATTGATTGCACCTTCTAGGGATTTTTTTAGAGAGTGCTCTTTTATCCTAATTGGCCATAGATTTATAAAAAAAATGAGTCTTTAATTATTTCTCTTAAAATAATTAAAAGTGGTTTATCGACCAGTTCGTCGGTCTAGGAGGATTCGTGGGATTTCACCTACGAGTGTTGAGCCTTCTTCTAGAAGGCATAGGAGCAATTTTGTCGATGATTTGCAATCAATGCAATCGGATGTAATGGAGATTGATCCTACAATTCAAGCTATTATTTCACGTAATAGACCTAATGTAAGTCGAGATTTGGAGAGGAATACTCCATTTATTTCTAGAGTCCTCTTCCAATCGGAAGACGTTATAGAGGTTGAAGAACTCCCTGAGTCTCATGTGACTCCTTCTTCTCCTCTCCCTCCCGATTATCCAGATTTTTTATTATACATCGGGACCCCAACCCACAGTCCTTCGAGCCCTAGCTTATATTGGTCTTTTCCTTTGATGGCCATTGCTGGGAGCATGGTTTCAACTATGAGTTCTACTGGTGTGCATACTCCTTTACCAATACAAGGAGGAGCTACAATTTCCATACCTTCATTCACTCATAGCACTACAATTCTTGGCTCTACCTCCATTCCATGTTCGAATGGGGGCACCCAAGCTTTTGCCTCCAACCGTGGTTCTATCCCCTTTGGAATGCCTACCAGCACAATTCTTTTGATTCCCTTAACGTTTCCATCTTTTGCTTCCACTTCTGTGACTTCCATGGCGAGTGGGTCAGCGTCTTTTCAGGGTTCCCCTTTTGGGAATGGTCATATACCACATTCTAACTCATCTCTAGGATTAATACTTTTTCCCTCCACAAATCAAAGTTATAATCCTTTCCAAGGATGAACTAGTCTAGTTGTTAACATCTTGGGAGCCGGGAATCAATTCTCTTTCGGCCAATAGGGGAATATGTCGTACTTCTACGTGAGTTCATTTTAGAGTTTTTCTCCCTTAGCTAATGCATGGAAACCTCACCAAGGGCTCTATGCTCCATTTAATACCTCACTAGGGGGAAATTTCACTAGATATGGCAATTTTTCGACAGGAATTGGACAAAATCCAAATTTTTCTGGGCCACAAGGTTTTCCTTATGGTTCAAGCACTTCTATGAATCATCTCAGGTAACCTGGGGCCTTCAAAAATCCAGAATATTATTTTCAAAACATTGGGAACTCTGCCTAGAGTGGGTGGAATCCTCAAGGTCCTCCATGCTTACCTTTCCTAGCAACTTTAAACTTTCTAGATACAACCCGGTTTGGTCTCCAGTTCCAACCAAACTTCCAATGGAGATACCCAAATTTCAAGGGAAGACTGGTGAAGATCTGGGTGACCATATGACTACTTTCCATTTATGGTGTTTGTTGAACTCCCTGATTGATGATTCAATCAAGTTGAGACTATTTCAATGCACCCTAACTGGGAATGTGGCTAAATGGTATATTGAAGTTCCAGGGGGCACCTTCGCTTTGTTTGGTGACTTGGGCACCATATTAAAAGAAAATTAGTTGCTCATTCGTTATGATGGTGGAACTGAGCTCTTAGCTAATTTCCACCAAGATCAAGCAACCCACATTTCTGATCATATCTAGGAATGAAGGAGAAGGAAGAGGCTCATTAAAGCTAATATTCCATAATAATTCCTGCTTGAATGGTTCCCAAATCTTTGTAGCCTATAATTTCTAAGGATGTAATGTTCTCTAGTGTATTCACTGAAGAACATGCTATTTTTAGAGCCCAGCAGCTAGAAATCATATATTCTCAATTTGGGATTCTTGAAAAAAATTTGCCTGATGCTCCTATATCTAAGGTTGATCTTTCCAAGCCGAAGTCGAGTCCCAATGCCGATGGGCTAGTCTGATCAATTGATCATATCAGGACTAACCTGCTAAACCAATTGCAGTAGTTGTCTTTGCAAATTGCTTCTTCTATTTAGGCATCGCCATCAGTGCCCATGCCTTCTCAACCTTCGTCTATCAATGTTGTTCAAACTTATAAAACCAAAGGAAATCAAAAATTCGATGCGAAGAAGAAAGGACATGGTAAGAAGAAGAATCGGGATGGGAAGGGTAATGTAAATAAACCCGACAATAATGTCGGGGAGGGTAAAAAAGAGTCCAAGAAAAAAGTGAAGTTTCCATGCAAGTTATGCAATGGTGACCATTTGATTCATCTTTGCCCAAAGATTTAGGATGCTCAGTGCTTATTGGATTAACAAGGGTCTTCTAGCTCCCAAGTTGTGCTAACTAACCCTTTTCCCCAAGGGCAACAGTTGTTAGCTAGCGTGAATGCTAGTACTAGTATCCCCACTGACTGCAACCAAGAAGGGGAAAATCCATTAAATGTTTATATGATGATTTCAGATATTGATGTTTCTACACAGTCACGTGATTATGGTGAACCAGAATCATCTAAGGCCAAGACTAATCTTGATGTTTTAGAGCTATTCCATATCGAGAGGCCTATAGTTGAGTTTATACCTCAGATGCTGAAAGGATTTGAAAAGTGTTCGACAATCAACCCTAATGCCAAGGCAGTGTAGAACTACTCCATTGTAGAAGATCTAGCTTAAAGTCCTTGTGCCATGTCAATGTTAGAGCTACTCTAGTCATTCCTAACACAAAGGAGTGCATTGCTCACTATGATTGGATCGGTAGATCTAAAGAACTCTCTTGTCCTGTTGTAGCGCTACAATCACCCTCCAAAATTTTTCCTTAGCTTCGTTTTGGAGCCTCCCTACCAACCATCCTAGCAGCATGTCTTGCATTGTCAAGTACATAGCCTTCATTGGTTTTTCAGTAGCTTTCCAGCTTGTGCATGTCAATTCGCTTCACCTGCCTCACAGGCTACCACTCCGAACTTGGGCTACTTGTTGGCCGAGCAGCTCCCTCAAAAAATTACAAAATTCTATAGGGGAGCCAGACATCCCTTGAGAAATTGCACAAATCTGATGGGTAGCCTGTTGGGCTCATAAATTGTGCAATGAAATCAGACAGTATTCTTTGGGAAAATTGTGCAATCTAGCCCATCACTACAGCTCAGCCCATAAATTGCGCAATTTTGGGCAATAGTCACCTGCTCCTCCTAGAAATTGTGCAATCCCTCTAAGACAGCCAACCCAGCTCCTCCCAGAAATTGCACAAAATTCTCTCTCAATCAAGGGGGATGTTACATGTGCCTTCAGGTTGACTGGTTCCACCCAGGACCCAGAAAACTCGATTTGCGTGTATGGGCTACTTTTTCCCAAGATAGCAAAAATCAACATGCAAAAAACATCCCTAGATTTTAAGGATCTATTTTTAGTAGCTGGAGGTTATATGAAAAGATCATTTTAGAAAATTCCCTCCAAGTGTCACTTTCTCCCAAATTTGTGGCATGCCCATCATAAGCCTAAAACTTATCTATTCAACACTTCAAAGCTCATTCTTCACATTGATCTTGGAGCTCTAACACCCCACAACACATCTAGGAGTCTTCAGCACATCCAACTTAGCTATTTCCGAGTAAGTCCACTTTACTTGTCTTTTGCAACATTTCTGTCACTTTTTGTGTTTTGGCTTGTGTGAGTGTTATCTGCTTGATTTCTGTTAATGCTTGTTCTTGTTTGCATACATGTTAGTTGGTACAAGCACCGTTTCAATTTTCGTTAGCATCTCACTCTTGTCGCATACATGACATTGTTTTGCACGAACGGTCGCTGATTCGGTGACTCATTTCACACACATGCATGTTTTATCATTTTCTGAATATTTCATTCATTGTTTGCATGCATGATCATTGACTCATGCTTACAGTCAGTTTCACCATGCATTCACATCTTCATATCTTTTCCATCGCCCATCGGTAGGTCATCTTAGATATCACATTTGTATCAGGGGCCTCAGACAACTATAAGCTAAAGGAGGATTCAAATGTAATTCACGTCATATGTTGGTGTAGCTATGAGGAATAGATTATTTTTTCTAGCAAGTGCTTAGGTTTGCTTCAATCAAGCCTAGATGAATGCAAGAGCCCTTGAGTTTCCAATTTATCTTGTGTAGCTTCCTTTTATTAACAATCCTCTGGATTATGTATACATTACGAAGATATTTTGTCTATGAGAACCAACTTGGATCAAAGCCAGCTAGCATTCATTACGATCATGGTTGATTCATCCAAACGATAGAAGAAACTTAGAGATCAACGATATGTTTAGGGCCGAGCTATTGGAATTCGCGCTATGAAAACTCATCGACCGAACTCAACATAGATGAGTTCCAACTAGGATGAGGGCTACATTGTGCCTGAATTCTAATGCCTCCTCCATATTTACCCACTTTAACATACTTAACAAGGTAAACATGAGTTGAGAGTTACCAAACTTTACCCAACTTCCAAGATGTAGTTATGGAAATGGGGTCCATTTCCAACTTATTGAAACCATCCATAAACACAAGATCACATTGTTATTAGCCTAACTTGACCCAACACTATTTCCTTTCAGTTTTGTTTCCTTATATTTAACATAAATTTCTATTTTTTGTAGTTTTTTTGGGTCCTAAAATTCCAAGGCCATTTTGAGGGCCTAAACAACATTTTTAGGGAAATCAGAGAGACCATAGATCTTTGAAACAAGGTATTATGATAGTCAAACAGAGATCGTATGCCAAAGTTACGACCCCGGGAAGTTGTAGGTCCAAATTATTCATTTTTACAAATACCTTGTAAACAAAGTACATGTATGTCATTAATGCATATCTATTCACTGATTCATTAATTTCATCAAAGAATCATTAAGAAGGTTCAATGCCTCTCAAGCTAGCTGTAACAACACTTGTTATACCATGCATTCATCAATCATTCAATAACTTATCAAATCATGAACAAGATCCATAGCTAGAGCACATAAATGAATCAAGCATATACCAACATATAACCATATTAGAAACCATGACAAATCAGCCATAAGATCAAAATAATAACTAGTCCATGTTCTCATACATCATAATAGGAAAGTAACTCAAATTAACATATGAAAAATCCAACCAATTAGGGACTTCCATGTACCACCCAACCATAGATTAGTTGAACCAAAGCATCTCTTTTAGCCAATCATCGCCATGCCATATTCCAAGCATGAATGTGGTATCATAAGGGTTAAACAAAAATAGAACTAACTAGGGATTCTAGAGGCCAAAACACCTCAAACCTCAACCATAGTGATCTCACATACACGGTCCAGAAATCACTAACATCAACTAGATCAGTCTCTACCCAAGTTGTCTAGGGCTCTAGCGACAAGTATCTCAACTCGCAGCCTTCAAGGAACCCATATTGTTATAGGGATCTAGAGATCTCCCATCTCAAGCCACAACCTCTAGGGAACCCAAGTTGTTCCAAGCCTCTAGAGGTTATATCCCAACCCACAGTCTCCAGGGAACCCATGTTTTTCCAAGGCTCCAGAGATTCTATCCCCACCCACAACCCTAGGGAACCTAAAAACCAATCAAAAAATCATCATGGGGAACCCACTATGGATATCCAGGAAATGGCAAGGCAAGGTTGAAACCACTATCAATAGTGGCAAATATCCATGCCAATGACAACACATAACCAAGGAAGCACATGCATGTATCATGCATCCAGAAACCAACAAGGAAATCACACATGCAACATGTTACCTGCAAAGTATCACTTGTTTTCGCTATTGATCCGATCTTCTCTTCCATTGTCCACCAATTCCTTGCTTGTCCTTTGCTTTCTTGCTCCAAGTCCAAGTCCAAGTGAATGCCAAAATTCACCAAGAATTCTCTAACTGTGCAAGAGTGTATGAGAAAATGAACCAGAATTGAACCCCATAACTGTCAAAAGCTAGCAATTGTTTCTCTGATGCTTTTTTATCATTGATGCCTCTATTTTCTTCATTTTCCTTCATTTTTCCTCTAATTTCCCTTGCATGCACATTTGTCTCTCTTCATATTCCTTTTCTCCTATTTTACTTTATTTTCATAACTATATGTCATTTATTGCCTTTTTGCCTTTGCCAATTTCCATAGCCATTAATAAGCCACAAGTGATACCCACTATCATCTTCCCCACCATTCAACTTAGAATACATGTCCCATGACCTTGGTCTTATTCTATTTACATGGAAAATCATTTAGGGGTTGTTACACGTATGACTTATGGAAGTGGGTGTCAGCAACATAAGCAATGATTACATCTTTGACATTGTGTTGTTGGAGATCATGTTTGACCATTGCTGCATAGATCTCTCGACTCGATGGAAGATTATTATCTTCCTATTGTGACCATTTGAAGGTTTCAGGTGAACTTAATGGAAATTATAGATCCTCATTTGGAGGTGCATGGCTTACTGTTGGGACATGAAGCGAAGGAACATCTTATGGTGGCACTTTGTTGTATATAGGAGGATCCTGCCATGAGATCGAAAGCCATTGCAGTGTGTCAAATGCTAGAAGGCCATATGCAAATTCAAGAGCCACCAATTACTACTCTAGAAAATGCACTTCCTAAGTAGCAACACATCTAGATGTTGGCATCTACCGTCGGGAATGGGCAAATTGCATATAATTGATCGACCTAGTCATTCACTCTAGCTTGGCTAGGTTGGCCTTGTGAGTTAGGGATGACAACCATCGATCTATTTCAGCAGGCTAAACATAGGATAGGAGGCCAACACATAGCAATTCCATAGTAACTTTGACTTTGAAATCGATGCATCGCATTTGCACTTGGCTTCCACCTCAACCATATCCTTCTCTTTGGAAAAAAGGAAAATTCATTGGAATTTTATGTCTTTAAATAAGTTACATTATAGAAGAACACCATGGGAAAAAACATGGGTTTTCAAAATCGAAGTCTAAAAACTGCTAGTAATTTGACCAAGTCAAAATGTTGACATAACATTACAACATATCTTCCATATTGGGTTGGAGAGTGCCACTTGGCACAAAAAAATAATATTATATGTTAGTGAATTTAAATATATGTTAAAATAAAACTATAGTGTGTATGTGTGTGTGGGAGATAGAGAGAGATTTGATATGTTATATTTATAAAATGTTAAATAAAGATAAAAATAAATATATGATATTTACAATAATATGCATTTTTAAATACTGCATTTTCATTAGATATTAAATGATGAAAATATTATATTTTCAATTATTATTTAAATATTTGATAATTGGAAGTTAATTAATCATTTCATTTTTTTTTGTGAATTATGAATGTATTACATCAAAATTCCAATATACATCATATAAATATATCATTGTTCATGCAAATATCGATCTTAATCTCCGACTAGGGGAAACAAATTTGTTGACCATTAACTAAAGTTCAAGTAATGCATAGTAAAAACATATGATACTTAGAAACTACTAAAACTACCATATATTGCACTAAAAAACAAAATAAAGCAAATACCATAAGCCATAACATGGTATCAAGAGTTTGAAGAGTTAACTAGAGTTGGCTCCTAAGCACTACTATTGGTTGGAGCAAGAGGTTTTATGTCACACTGAAATTAGCTTTCAAGGCGAGCTAGTTGAGCATCCAAACTAGCAACATAAGGGTGTTGATATTGTTGCACTTACTTGATTATGTTCAAAGAAGAGATGATATCATTGAAATATTCATGGTTTTCCTTCAAGAAGCTTCCCAAAAGAGTTTTCATCTCCCAATAAAGGGCAATGGTTTTCAAGTATTAGCTCCACCTTCCCCTGGAGTGGATAGGGTTGGGAACCTAATTAGCTACCTGCTTTTTGATTTTTGAATATGAATAAGATTTTCAGTCATTGGTGTTGAGGGCTTCAAGTTGACATATTTCTTCACAAATTTTAGTGGGGTGGAAGAATGGAAGATTTTTGTAGCTTCCTGGACATGAGCTTGGACACAAGACCTGCCTTAAGGACGTCTGCCCCAATTCCATGACAATTGTACATTCGCTATTAGGGAATATTGCATTAGTAAAGAAATATTCAGGCAAGATAGATTTCCCACACCAACCTAGCGCTTAGAGGAATAACACTGAGAAAACCTCCAAGATGCAAAAATCAAGGGATTTTAGGAAACCACAAAAGACAAGGCTAGCAAATAGAGAAGAGTGAATTAAAAAGAATGGTAGATAAAAGTCTCCTAACAGGGCTTGGTACATGCCAAGAGACATCAAAATTCTGACCATGACCCAAGCTAGTTGAAATCGAAACTAAGCAAACAAGCATTCACTAGCAAGGAACAAAGCCAAAAAATAAGATCAATGAGTCAAAAGCATAGGACAATACCCTGAATTTTCTAGCTCATTGAACCTGGACTAGCGAGGTTGTGTGCACTGAAGGAAGTCGAACACCATAACCTCTAACTCCAATGCAGCCAACAGAGTTATGAAATGTGGAATATCTACATAATCCTATATCCTGACCATTTCTCAACTTCAAATTTATGTGTCACAAACATCCATATCCAAAGACTAGGTTGTCTTGCATGCAAGCACATGTTAATTCAAAACCATAGCAGAAAGCCAATTCCCAAGCCTGGTAAAAATCCCATGGATTATGCCATGACTATGAGATTTTTCCACTATAAATAGACCTTCGTCTGAAAAATACCTATGGGAATTGTCCCACCTACAATGGGGAGAAGCCTAGGCATACCAGAAAATCTAGAGAGCAAGATCTCCCCTCGAAGAACAGTTGAACGAATAAATCTTGGCATTGGAATCGGGATATTGTATGTGGTTCGCATGTGTGTTGTTTGGGGAGGGTTGGTCACACCACCCCACTCTACCTTAAACATTGTGCAGGCAGAGGGGTAACAAGTTCCGCCACACCCCACCCCCCCCCCCCCCCCCGCCCCCCCCCCCTAAACCTCTAATGTCCATCACTAACACCTCGATTGGGATTATTCAAACAAATATGAATAAATATGATATTATATTTATTTTTTATGAGTGAAGTTATTTAAATAACAATGATAACAAATAATGTTTGATTTAGTTTAACTTTTCTAAGTTTTGGAGGTTTTTTCTAGTATATTTTCTGGTGAAATTTGTGTGAAATTAGGTAGGAAAAATTGGAATCATAACTTTGATCTGTGAAGTTTGCAAAATCCAAGTGTCCATTTCTGCATTAAAAAATGGATTTTAAATAACATAAAAACATGATTTTACCAAAATTGTTTCATAGGACTCCTACCAAAAATCCAAAACACAAAATGCCATATATTTTGGTAAAATTCATTTATTACAAATTGATAATTAAAGTATATCTTTATTAAAAATTGACAATTAAATTATCATAAATTTTCTGATTTCAAGCTTTTGTCATTCATATGATTTGAAATAATTATTACCGACTAGTCACAATGAGAAATTTTGGGTGGACATTTGGAACCAACCAATGTGGTTCATCATCTTAGTGATTGAAGAATTATATCAAAATAAAATGCCTACCATAGTAACTCAAATGGTTGATACTCAGAGTGATAATTAACCTTATTTAATGCAATTTATTGACTCTTTGATCATGGTAAATCTCCATGAGTAAGAAACCTATTACATGTTTTTTTAAATGTTTATACATTTAATTGTTATATGTTTTTCTAGATGTGTATACATTTATTCATATATTGATTTTTTTTATAATAATTTAAAATAAAGTTATAATTTAATTAATTGTATGTTTTTTTAATCTTTGGTAATGTGAGATGTAGCATGAGGCAGGTATTTTTATTCTTATCACATTTATTATTCTTTTTATTTATTTGGCTTGCATTAGTATGCCAGTTAAACATATATACATTTAAAAAAATGTGTAACAAGATTTTTAACCATGAAGGTTCACCCTCACTAAATCTCAACCTTTAACTATTATTAAGAATATTCTAAAATATTATGTGGAGGTTAAATCCTATCATCCATGTATCAATTATTGATAATTAAATTAAAAAAACTCAGAGGCATATTCTAAAATAGACATATCATTATACTTGTATTTTTAAATTATTTTATCATCTTTAAAGTACTGTCACCAAACATTATTTTCCAAGATTGAATTCACTTTCCCATAAGTAAGGTGGTTTTTATTTTTATTTTTACTATAAACTGAGCTAATATTTCATTTAAATTTAGAAAATTTTATAAAAGAGAAATTAGGAATAGTCGGTTATCCCATATGAGTTTTAAAAAGGAAATTTTGATATTATATATATATATATGAAAAAAAATGAGTAATTATGGCATTAAATCTACACCAAAATACTTGGAAAATCCTTATATTAGGTTCCAAGATACAAGATCTTCAAAAGGTATCATGAGTGGTATTTCAAAAATTACATCTAAACTACTACCACGAACATATAAAATGAAAAAATTACTACAACTATATGCTCGACAAAATTGGCCACATAGAAAAATGCATTTACAGTGTACAAACACAACAATTGTGCTAGCTATGCTTTGATTCTCATCTCAATTTCTTTGGCATTGCAAGTCTGCAAATTAACGACGAATCCCATTAAGCTCATATTCAAGTTGGTTTACCTTGATCTACATATTTTTCACTTCTTCAATCAAGAAAATGTTATTAGTGGATTGTTGGAAAACTTGTTGTCAGAGCTCACTATTCTTGACATGACTATTGAAGGGGGGGGTGTGGGAGTGGGGGAATATTACTATAGTTGGTGCGACCAAAGGCATAGGAAGCAGTTTCTTTGCTCTCCATAAGGAACATGAACCTATAATTTCAAAGTGCCAACAAAAGAGAGCCAAACATGCCTAGAGGGGGGAAAGGCAAGGAGAGGATTGGGTAGGGGAGGCAACCGACACTAGACGACCTAGGGTATCACAACATTGGAAAAGAGACCCATGAGAAGTAAGAGAGGGAGCAATCTAACTTAGAAGATAATTCATAACATAAATGAAGGTACCGATGAAGAAATACCTCTAGAGAGATTGTAAGTTCAGGGGAGAAAGGGAAGGTACTAGCAGAGAATTCCCAAGAACATGACCACCTCTAACCACTGGATAGGCTAAAATAAGTGCTCAGGGTACTGGAGAGGCCCCAAGATCGAAAGTGGAAACAACAACACCTTTAAACAAAACTTCCAATTTGGCTTCCAATGGATTGTGGGTATCCCCTAACATAGAAAAGGGGAAACTATTCCAATAAATTGATGAATAGAATGAAGAAACAGAGTCAAAAGAAGACAACAAAATTCCCTTCTTATGCGTCTGAAAAGAAATTAGACGAACGACCTTCCCACTGTCGAGCACAAGGCTCCCTAGTGTGGAATAGCTCTGAGCATAAGAGGAAACAGAGGAGTGAGAAACCCACTAGCCAACAAATAGGTTTCCTTGACACTCAATGGCACATTCTTGAATCAACCCCTACTTCATTAGCATAATATCACCCACCATGAATGCAACTCTTAGTCCACTGAATTCCCATGCTTCAAGGAGTGAATCAATCATGGGATTCATAAATTCTTCCCATCCTTTGTCCTCAAGTTTGGTACAAAGGCAAAGGGGGAAATGTAGGGGAGTCTGGATTCATTCGATGCCATATGCATTGAGTAAATAGGTGCATGGGCTTCATCCCCACAAGTCACATGTAGAAATTCCTGGTAGATTCAAACTGATAATTGTAATATGTTAAAACAATAAACTTGAATCTACTCTACTCATCAACGGAAAAAATTAAACGATAATGAAATAAAAAAGCATACAAGAGAAAGAATTCAATCAACACATTACACAAAGATTTATTGGGGAAAGCCACAGCTAAAAACCCCTGTTATTTGTATATTTCATTATTAAGAAAATATGAGAATATTTCAATGTTTTGCTCAAGCCTGAGCAAACTCTTTACTATCTCTATCTATCTCACTACTTCCTAGACAAGCCCAGGCCAATACTTAAACCAATTTTATGCTTTCCCAAGTCCATATTTCCTTGTGTTGTTTCCTTGGGAATTAGCCCCGTATTAATTAAGGAAATTCCTCAATATGAATTATGCAATCCTCATAGGCCTTCCTCTAGCTTCATGCACCACATGTA
The DNA here is from genome assembly GCA_000404065.3 of Pinus taeda. NCBI lineage: Eukaryota > Viridiplantae > Streptophyta > Pinopsida > Pinales > Pinaceae > Pinus > Pinus taeda. The sequence goes on along the minus strand of APFE031483984.1, from coordinate 26,748 downwards.
CAATTCAAATGAATATGCAACTGATAATACAATGTCCTTGAACTCCAATCTCAACTAGGTCTTTCTCGGGTATGAAATGCATGAGTTATTTATGAGTGAATCATTGGTTTATTAGTTAATCACTATAGGCAGCACCACACTACTAGACCTCCCACTAGTTCCTCCAATAGTTGGAACTAATTTAATTGAATTTAACTAAGTGAGATTGAATTAATTACTTACAACTCAAAATAAACTCTACTAGGGCTCCTATAATGTAGGAGACACTCTACATGACTCTAGTTAGACCCTCGACTCGAATTAACTAAGCCAACTAAGTCAAATTAACTTAGTTAATTAATACAAGCTGTCATGAGATGTGGAATTACAATTTTATTCCTAATTTAATTCAAGGACAAAATTAAATTAGGATTTTCTTGTTGCATTTTCAAAACTCCCTCTCAACAAGAAAGGGATTATCTGCTACCCTGATCATGCTTTTATGAAACTTGAATTTGCATCTTGAAAATGCCTTTGTCAAAATATTTGCATCATGTTCCTCTATAGGAATGTACTCCAGCAACATGATTCTCTCAGATGGTGATACCGGATGTTGATATGCTTGGATCGATCATGAAAAACTAGATTCTTAGATAGTTTGATACAACTCTGATTGTCACTGTAAATCATTGTAGGATCCATCTACTGACCAAATAACCCAACAAGGATCTTACTCATCCAGATAGTCTCACAAGTTTCTTGACTAGCAGCCATGTACTCTGCTTTTGTTGAACTGAGTGCAACTGATCTCTGCTTCCTATTGTACCAAGAAATCGGTATTGACCCTATCCTAAAGATTCCGCCTGATGTGCTCTTTCTGTCGGATGGACTCCCTACCCAATTTGCATATATAAAGCCTTGAAGCTTCACTCCCTTTGTTCGTCTGTACCAAAGACCAAACTGAGTGGTGCCTCTGAGGTATCTCAACACATGTTTAGTTTCCTTCCAATAGAGTTTTGTTGGATTAAACATTGCTTAACTAATCTGGTTAACTACAAAACATATATTCGGCCATGTGTTCAACAAATACATAAGTGAACCCACAAGTTGCTTGTAAATAGTAGCCTCCACAACTTCACCTGAAGTATCATCTTCCTTCCTCTAGTTTCCTGCTAGGGGAGTCTACATGGGTTTGCTACTCTCCATGTGGAACTTCTTCATAATCTTGTTGGCATACTTTCCTTGAGAGACGAACAGTTCCTCATCTCCTTTCCATACTTCCATACCAAGGAAATAATGCATGAGCCCTAGGTCCTTCATCTCGAATTCTGTTGCAAGATCCTCTTTGCAATATTTTACCAGCTTCTCATCACCTATTAGAATTAAATAATCAACATTTAATGTTATAATCAACAATTTAACTTCAACCACAACATGGTAAAGGTTCACATCTTCTTCACTTTTTGTGATTCAAGCCAAAACTTGGTGAAATAACTATCAATCATGGTGTACCAAACACGGGGTCTTGTTTCAATCCATACAACACTTGCTTGAGTCTGCACACATGCGACTCTATGTTGAAGGTCTCAAATCCTTTCGGCTGCTCAATATACACCTCTTCCTAAATCACATCGTTGAGGAATGTTGCCTTCACATCCATCTAATGTATCTTCCATCCCATCTACGTTGAAAGTGCTAGAATAGATCTTATTAAAGAGTACCTTGCTACTAGAGTAAATGTCTCCTCGTAATCAATTCCCTCCACCTAAGAGAACCCTATGGCCACAAATTTGGCCTTGTGTTTCTCCACACTCCCATATGCTTCTTACTTTACCTTGTAAAACCATATGGAACTCACCATTAACTCATCTCCTAGTCTTGGGACCACTTCCCAAACATTGTTTCTGATAATAGATTCATATTCCTCAACCATGGCATTAACCTATACTGGTTGTTTCACTACTTCCTCGAATGTTGATGGCTCAATATCTACACTCTCGCTCATCAGAGCCATGTAGCCAGTGTACCGATCTGGTGACCTCCTCTTCCTGCATTGTGATATGGGTGCTCCCACATTCTCTCTAACATCACACATCAATCTGTCAACCTCTCTAGTGCACTTCCTTCCATCTTTGGAAGTCTCTGCATGAGTGGGTGTTTCCAGTCTCTGCTCCTCTACATGTGGCTACTCCATATCATCTTAAGGTTCTTCCTTTGGAGCTAAAATATCCTCTTCTCCATGCAACTGAAGCTCCCTCTCAAGGGAACATTTTATGGCCTTCTCTTCATCGAACTTCAGATCTCTACGAACCATTGTCATCCTATGAGATGACATGTACACCCAATAGTTGTGAGGTGTATCAGTGTACCCCTCAAATATGCCCAACTTAGCTGTCAATTCTAGATTTCCCTTGTATCCTTGGTAACATGACAATAAACTGATGAACCAAAGATCCTAAAGTGTGCCACATCTAGTTTCTTACCTGAAAAAGCTTCTTCTAGTGTACTCATTCTGAGAATTCGATGAGGACTCTTGTTCTGCACATATACAACTATGTTGCATGCTTCAGCCCACAAGTGCAATGGTAGGCCCTAATCATGTAACATCGCCTATGTAGCTCCCACAATACTTTTGTTCTTCCTTTCAGCCACCCCATTATGATGTGGGCTATGTGGGCTATGGGGTGTTATTAATTCTCGTTGAATACCTTCTAATGCACAAAATTTCTTGAGTTGATTCGACGTATATTCTCCACCGTTATCATTCTTGAGAGCTTTAACTCTCCTGCCAGTTTATTTCTCCACAAGTGCTTTAAATTCACAAAATTTAGCGAACATCTGATCTTTCTTCTGCTTGAAGAAAATCCATCACTTACGAGAAAAATAATCTACAAATATTACATAATACCTGTGCTTAGTTGTGGAGGCTATCGAGAACAATCCACACACATATGAGTGAACTCTCTCACAAATCACTTGTGCTAGACTGTCCTTATCATGAAAGGTAGCTTTGGTGTACTTCCCTAATGTACACCCTTTGCATGTGTCTTTTTGCTTTAGTGTACCCTTGGGAAGTCCTATAGAAATTCGATGCATGATCTTCAAAGCTCCATGGTGCAAGTGACCCAATATTCTATGCCACAACTCACCGATGTCTCGTCTCTGCACCTTATCTACTTTAGTGCTCAAAGCAACACAATCTTCAACATCCAATTTGTAGAGGTTCTTCACCTAAACCCCGATCTGCTTCACTTGTCTTGAGGCTATGTGACAAAGGAAAGCCTTTCCTTTGCTAAATATCACATGTAGCCACGGTCCTCCAACATGGCAATTGAAACAAAATTCTTCTTCAAAACTGGAACATACATGGCATATATGAATGTGAGAGGAGAACCAGACCCCCTCTCAAAGGTAACAATATCGATGTCAGTGGCACTATACCTTCCATCATCTCCCATTTTGATGTGCATATGGAGATCCTTCTCCTCCAAGTCATTGAATAACTCTTTATTATCGATCATATGGAATGAGGCTCCACTATCCAGATACCACACACTACCCATCATCGATGTCACCATGCAAGCGATGAGGGTGAAATCCAACTTGAATTGCACAACAAGAGCTTCACCTACCACTCCTCCTCAGGGATTCTTGTCGGCATTCTTGTGTGGACACTTCATGGCATAGTGTCCCAGCTTGTGACAGTGAAAACATTTAATCTTCGACATGTCCTTCTTCTTGTCACCCTAACTACAATCTGATTTGGAATGGGATGATGTCCCTTTCCCTTTCTTTGCCTTTCCATCTAAGGCACAATTCTCCTCATCATCATGCTCGGATGAGGATCCATCTTTGGTGTTTCGTCGAATCTCTTCTTGCACCAAGTCAGATCACAAATGGTCCCACTTTGGTAGCTTCTCCCTCCCATTTACTGAGTCCTGATAGTTGTGCCAACTCTTGGGAAGGACTAGAAGTGCTAGGTTGACCAGATCATCTTCCAAAACTGTAACACTGACACTTCCAAGCTCATCCCTATATTGGGTGAATTTGGTCAAGTACTTTGGTATTGTGTCACCCTTCTCCATCTTGATTTTTCTAAGCTTATCCTTCAGTGCCAGTGTCATGTGGTCATTGTTGTTTTGGAACAGGTTTGCCAAGGCCTTCCACATTGCATATGGAGTCTCCTTACTGTGGAGGTTCGAACAATATGATCTCGAACTCCTTCTAGGATAATCCTTCTCGCCTTTTCTAGACATTTTCTCCACTTTTCGAGATCTTGAGCATCAGCCACTGGAGGCTTAGGAATATATTTTTCTATGAATTCCTTAACCCTGTTGTCTTCCAACACTGCCTCCATCCTGTCCTTCCAAGCAATATAGTTCAAACTACCCTCAAGGGCATATTCGAGTCTCAATCCGTTAAACGACATCTTATTGGATCTAAAGTATGATAATGAAAATTCTATTTCACCTGCAAAAGACAAACTCGTATTCTCCTCTTCTACAGTGATTTCAACTCTAATACCATGTAGAAATTCCTTGTAGATTCAAACTACTAATTGTAATATGCTAAAACAATTGACTTGAATCTACTCTACTCATCAGTGGAAACAATTAAATGATCGTGAAATCACGGAGCATACAAGAGAAATAATTCAATCAACAAATTACACAATGATTTCCTAGGGAAATCCACAACTAAAAAGCCCTTCTATCTGTATATTGCATTCGTTATGAGAAGATTGCAATGCTTTGCTCAAGCCCGAGCAACCTCCGCACTATCTCTATTTGTCTCACTGCTTCCTAGACAAACCCAGGCCAATACTTAACCAATTTTTTGCTTGCCCAATTCTCTATTTCCTTGCGTTTTTTCCTTGGGAATTAGGCCCTTATTAATTAGGGAAATTCCTCAATATGAATTGTGCAATCCTCATAAACTTTCCTCTGACTCTACACAATTTAGATGATTATACAGCTGATAGTATATTGTCCCTGAACTCCAATATCAACTGGGTCTTTCTCAGATCTGACATGCATGAGTTATTTATGAGTGAATAATCAATTTACAAGTTAATCACTACACGCAGCACCACACTCCACTGCAGGCAACACCACACTCCACTGCAGGCAACACCACACTACTAGACCTCCCACTAGTTCCTCCAATAGTTGGAATGGGTTTAACTGACTTTAACTCAGTTAGGCTGAATTAATTAAGTACAACTCAAAATAAACACAACCAAGACTCCTATAATGTAGGAGACACTCTACATTACTCTAGTTAGACCCTCAACTTGAATTAATTGAGCCAACTAAGTCAAATTAACTTAGTTAACTAATACAAGTTGTCATGAGCTATGGAATTACAATTTCATTCCCAACTTAATTCAAGGACAAAATTAAATTAGGATTTTCTTGTTGCATTTTCAACACCGCCAACTCAGACATTGTGATGAGATCCTGACACCATATATGAGACACAAGCTTTCTTATTAAGGAGGGAGGGATCAAGGGTATTGAAAGGGGGGATTTACACTTATTCAAAGCATAATACTCATGGTGCTTTATTCCAACTATCCAGATAAGAAGGGAGGGGCATATAACTTTATTAGAAATATTCATGGGGATAACTTTCCACCCCAGCGAACCATCGACCTACTTCAAGATGACAGGCTTGGTTAGCCTAAGAATTTGCTTCTTTGTTTTGGCTTTCTAAGATGTGGAAATATGTCTTTTGTGAGAAAGATTCAAGGATGTTATTGATTCTACAAAAGAGGAGGGATAGATGGCTATGCTTCGTGAGAGAACCCATATGAAGGTGTTGAATAATGATGAGGGAATCCCAGGATTACTATCAAAGAAACATCTTGATCTTTGGCCAACTGAAAACTAAAATGAAGTCCATATATTTTTGCAGAATTATTCATTTTTTTATCAAACCCCCATACATACTTTACTGCATGTATTCCATCAGAATTTAAAAGAATCCCTCCCATCCTACCATCCCTATTAAATAATAAAATAATTAAAACAACTTTGAATCAAACTTCAACCAAAATAACATATTCAATAAGTTAATTTAATTTACTTTTGTACACCTTGTAAACCATAAAAATATCTTAAAACCAAAAGCTAACCAATTTAACCAACAATAAAAACAATTTAGATGTTATAATCATATATAATTAAAAATAATATTATATGTGAGTGAATTTAAATATAATTTTAGATGTTGTAATCATAATACAATTAAAAATAATATTATATATTAGTGAATTTAAATTATAATTTTAAATGAAACTTTATATATGAAGGGATGTATATGTATTTTTAGAAATTATTGAGATATAGATAAAACAAATATATGATGATGTATATAAAATATATATATTAAATAATCTTTTATTTTTATTTTTAATATTAGGTAAATTTGATAAAGTAAAAAAAAATACTAAAAAAATATATTTATATTTTTTAACAAGGTTATTGTTAAATATAATAATGATTAGCGTGAACAAAATTATATTTTGTAAAAGTATTTTTTATATAAATTGATTAATAAATTTATATTTATTAAAAATTGACAATCGAATTATAATAAATTTTATTTATTTGAAGATTTTCACCACAAGTCTTAAATAATAAATAAATAAATTACTTATTATGGTAATCAGAAAGGACTAGTAAGCTATGTGGTGATGGATGACTAGTAAGCTATGTGGTGATGGATGAGCGATGGCCAAATAAGCCATTTAAATATGGCCAAATAAGTCATTTAAATAGACCATTCATATACACAATGAAAATAAATAAATAAATAAATTACTTATTACCGTAATATGGGTGGTTGAGACTTATAATGATTAAAATGTTAAAAACAAATTACCCTTTATAACTTTATATAAGTTAGGCTTGGAGT
>APFE031483981.1:99592-129415 GCA_000404065.3 Pinus taeda | reverse complement strand
TCTCGTCAGATGTGTTGATCCCTAGTTTTGGGTTCATGGTATTGAAATGTTATGGTTTTGGACCATGGTATTGAGGAAGGCCTAAGACTATAAAAGAGGAAGGAGATCTTGTGGCAAATGATTATCAGGATTATTATTGAAGATCTGAAAAAGGGCTAGAATTGGTATATTGGTAATTGGGTTATGTTGCAGATCTAGATCTGAATGAAGGAGGAACCTTGGCACAAAAGGAAGGATAAGTTCTATTCATGGGACATAATCTTTAAGCTTGAATGATAGTATCTTTGTATGATTTTGATCTGCTAGATGTGGCGTTTGCTTGATCTATAAGTCTGATAATCTGGGTTAATTAGTGATTGAATATATGGAATAGTGTGTTATCCTTTATAGATCTGTATGCAGGTTCAGTGAAGCGAAGGTGCGTATACATGCAGTTTTGGTGAAGTAAAGACACGTATACGCATGTTGTCCCATACGCAGATCTGTATGCACACAAGTTTCAGGCTGTTGAAATAGCATATATGCTTTAAGTTGTGATCTAGATGCTTCTGTTTATTGCTACTGTGTTCTGGGTTCTGTTTCTGTTGTGTGGTTTCTGGTACTGTGTTTTGGGTTCAGTTGTCAAAGAAGTATTTACTTGATTTAGATCTAATTGGTGAAAAGGAGATTGGTTGATGGAGAAATTCTTGATGATTGATTGATGTTCATGGATCCAGTCTGAAAATTTATGAAAAATGGTCCCTGGAAGAAGAGAGGTTGTAGCCTTCTGTAGGCCAGCAACTACGTACAGACTGGCTAGTGCAAGAGCTAAAGGGGGTTGTAGCTCCCTTCCAGGAGAACGGAAAACGAGAGAGAGTTGTAGCCCTCTGCAGGTTGAAGCCTGCGTACTGGTAAAGGACTGCAACCAGACATTGTAACAGAAGTTTCTAATTAAAGAAAGATAGAGACGAATTGCAGCAAGTGGTTTTCACCCACATTGGGTTTCCACCTTATATCTTTTGTTCTTGTGTGTGATTGTCTTTCTGCTCTGTTTTACTGTCTCTGGTTATTGGTTATTTGATTCTGCATCACAGATTAACAATCATCATGAGAAAGTTAAAGTAAATTAAAAGTTTGCTTTGTATACGCGGATTTCCTTCTTAATAGTTGCGTATATACGCGGGTTTAATTAACTGAAGTAGCGTATACAATTTGGTTTTAGAAAAGGAATATTTGACCAGATAATACTGATTCACCCCCCCTCTCAGTATTATTTCTAACACTTTGTTGGTTTTTTCCTCTTGTATCTGCTATATCTCCTACTTGATGTTTGTCTCATCAACCTCTATCCTTGGTTGATATTTTTTGTTGTCTTTGTCCTCATCTTCTAACATAAGAGTTATAAATCTCTTGCCAATCCACTGGTCACACTTTGTATTTCTCTCCTCATTCTTTTTTAATGCCAATTCCTCAAACTTTGTCTTCACAAGATGAATATATAGTATTTGAATCTTTATTCTCTCTTCCAAAAACTTTATTCTTCATCAAATTCAACAAAATCTTCTTGAATTCTACCTATATCCTTTGTGCAAAATCCTTCACTGTGTTTCTTTGTCTGCCACTCCTCGAAAAACTCCATATTATTGTCTATGCTTTCTTTTTCTAGCATGAGATTTTCAATTAATATTGAAATCTCTTTGAGCATGTCTTCATTTAGTAATTCCTCATCTCCCATATTTTCATAATCTCCTTGAGATGGTGTTGTTTCATACTCCTTTATAACATAAATTTCCTTAATCATAACAACTTCCCTATAAAATTCACCATTTTCACAGTGAACAAGCACACACACACACACACACACAATTTCTCTATCTCAACCATATCTTCTAAAATTTATCTTCATAAATCTGCATAAACACATCAATTAAATGTTTATCATCACTTACCAATCTTGCATACATACATAAAATGTTTGATTCAAATAATTAAGGATTTTATTTCAATGCCTTAGTTCCTTCTTCTTCATGTTGATCTGAACTAATTTCATAGTCCATCAGACTATATATGAATTCCTCCTCAACATTCCTTGCTTCTTTCTCATTAAGGAATAAACTTTGTTAAAAAACAATCAGCTCATACTCAACTACTTTGAGTTCTTCCTTCAACCTGTCATACATATTCTGTCTCTGCTTCCTTTTTATGGATGCCATTTCACCTTCCTTTTCATTGTCCAGCCATACCCCCCCGACCTCTTGACTTTCCTGGAGAAGATGATTCAAATGATTAAATTCAGCTTTCAACTCAATCATTTCTCTCTCAAATTCATCTTCACCCATTCTCCTTATGCAAGCTACTTTGGAATTTTCTTTATTCGATTATGGCTTCCCCTCTAGAAATCCTTCAAATGACGATCAGTAACCATTCATTCTTTCTTTAGTGAACACTATTTGTCCACTCATGAGATGCAAAAAGCCTTCTCAAAATGTAAGAAGTCTACCACTTGTCACAATACCAAGTTCTCCTCTTGATGTCCTCTTCTCTTTCTATCTTTGTCTAGAAATTCTACCCACAATCACTATGGAACTCCCTCTATAAACTTCTACCCAATTTATGTTAGTTGGAAGTTGTATTTTTCTAGTCCTTTATAGTAGAACATCTTCTCCTTCTTTCCTTGAGAACATCTTCTCCTCATATTTTATAGTTGTTAGGTTGTTGCATTGTCATTTGCTCACTTCTCAACTCTCCTTTATTGTCCTTACTTCAACAAATTCATTTGGTTGTTGGGTCTTTTCAAAATCTATTTTAAGAGCTCTACATGCTCTCCTTCCTGTGTCACAGTTTCAATTGTCATAGTTGCTACAACTCTTCTTCTTTTAGTTATCTGCATATATAATTCTTCATAACTAAATTTATTTATATAAACATCATACAAGATTTTACAATCTTTCCTTTGGGTCAAAAGCACTTCTACTCTATTTCTTCAAAATAATCCTCCTTAAGAGCACATTGTCTCTTTTCAACCAAATTTTCTATTTCTCTAATATGCTCTAGTCCTCTTATTAGTCTTTGTTGTTCTTAAATGTTCTCTTTCCTTAGAACATTCTTCTCACTATCCTTCCAAAATCTCCAAAGCTTTTCTTGTGGGTATCAATCTTCAAATGAAAAATAAATTGTAAAACATAAACAAATTTTACCTCCTTCAACTCCTTTAATTGACTCTGCTATCATATCTCATCCCACTGTCGAAATAGTATTTTGGTTGTTATCTCCTTTGATTTCTCCTTTCAAAATATCTATTCTAAGGTTATCATAACACTCTTGCTTTGATTCCAGATGATGCAAGCCCAAATTATAGGCCTGCCAAATATCTGGTTTGATCGAATCCACTGTGCTCATATTTATTCCAAATTATGCTTCCTTCAACCCCAAATTTAGGGAGATAAATCCCTTTTAAAAGATTGTATAACTTAGTGGAAGGATCTGCAAGGGGGGTAACAAACCACCAGATTTAAGTATCATTTTTAAACATAGCCACCAGAGCCAAGATATGCATATAAATGCATAGCCCAACCCATAACAGAATCACCATGGCCGAACTCATTCACAATAAGAACTGCACCCAACTTTTAACCTTAATGTTGGCCCACCTAACACATAAGTCGAAGCCTGATATTTTTGATACCCGCTTGCAAATTTAATTAACACCCAGACTAGGCCACTTGCTCCACATGCCTTTGATAGTTATTGGCCTTCACCTTGGCCTTGCCACGTGAGCTCGTTCGTTCTTGCCCGTTCCATTTTCCTTTATGGCCCACTATTTCATGTCTTAAATTGCACCACATATACTCCACTTATTGGCCCCATTTATGACCTGGTCCCATCTTATAAATAAATTCTAATAGAAAAACACTTCGGCTATCTTTGTTTCGGGTAACATAAATAATTGTTGTTAATTTTCATCCGTTTCGTGACAAATTCCACTGGGCTCTCGGCTCTTTTAAATGCCCGCTCACAATTCAAATAACTCCCAGCTTTAACAGATCTGGGCAACAGATAATTTCCCATCCATTGTTGTCTAACTATTCCAATTGTTAGATCCTAGAGCCTGACGCCCGCCTTTATGTATGCCCAATCATAATTAAAATTCCACTTGGGCTTCAAGACTTCCGACCTGGTGCTATTAAATGATGACTCCTTCTCAGGTTCTATCTCCTAGAGTTATCAAGTGATGGACTTATGTCAGGACTCAAAAAAACTAAGTATTACACCACTCCTTTGTTCTCAACTCCTCTGGCTTTGTCATGTTGCTTCTGGCTCCTCTGGTTCAAACTCAACTTAGTTTTTCCCTATATACTCTCCACTCACCCTTCTATTCTAATATCAATCCTTTGCCTTCAAGCTTCCCTTATTATTATCTTCACTGTTTGGTACTCTAAAAATACTCATGTATCCTCTAGTTAATGGATCATTGATCCTTCATTGATCAATGATCAACACCTATCTCTTTTGAGATTATTATTCTAACTCACTCTATCATAGTTGCAATGCTCCATGTAATGATAATCGATCATTGTTCCTCATGATTGTTGAGTTCTTTTTCTTCTGCTTTGACTTTGATACAAGAATAATCCATTATTCGCTGTGCTTCTTAAGGTTATTCTTGCACTGTACTAATCATTCATGGGTTTGACCTAGGCCTGAAACACACTAGTATCACATTCGACTCATCATCATAAACATGTTTTAATAAGACACATTACAAAATACTTGAAACCAATAACTTCCTCTATTAATGTAGAAATAATTTACAATGACCCTCGTGACATGGTTTACAGTAAAATCCCTTCTCAGCCTTAAGGCCTTATTCGACCCTCAAATCCTCTCGAAACTCTCCTCTTACCCACACTACACAACTCTATTCTTCATCATATCATTCTACTTTGATTACATGTTTTTATACAAATAGTACTTTGAAAGAGATTGAAGTTCAAATCCTCTATTTACTCAACTATTCCTATCTAGATCCACTAATTACTCAACAATCCCATATTCTAGGATTCTCTAGATCCATAAATATTACTACCTACAATATCTCAAATCACTTCAAATATTCTCGATATCTCTCTTTTAAGAGTAGATCTAGCTACAATATTCACAATTCTCTAATTTTCCTTACAAACATAGTTAAATACAAATAATCAAATAATTACAATCTATTAGGGAACCAACTCCCTAGGTAAATGAAAACCCCTAGTCTAGTCAAAATACATTTTGACTCGGAAGTGGGATGATCTTGCATCACAACCACAACAAAACAAGTCCTCATCACACAATCAACACACTTCCTATGACAACGAACTTGTTGGTCCATTACAATTGTGTCTTTGAACCTTTCTTCATCTGATCATTTTGTTACAGTGGCCAACCATTTCAAACTTTTCTGGCGAGAGCTATTTTTGTTGTTCTAAAATTTGTGTATCCTCCCCACCATTTTCCTCTTTCATGACAACTCTAACCACAACTAATCTAGCAACTTTAATTTAAGCATGGGAAACAATCCTTGCCTCTCCAAAATTTCTTCTTGCTTCCTCATATGCCTATTTGAAAAGAGTAACGAGCATTCTCACTTCTACTTTTTCTTGGAGAAACTCATTTTTTTTTGCATTTCCCTCCAACTCTTGTCCTTCGTTGATCTCATCATCATCGCACAACTAGACCTCCTCATCACATCTTTGCAATAGATTCATATCATACCACTGCAACACCATGCATTATGTCAAATGACCATTGCACCAAAACTACTTTTTCCACAAAAAACTGGACATACCATCACATTACTAATCTCAAGATGATGTCATTACCTTTGGCTCTGATATTCATCGGGCTATCGTATATACCATTGTAGCTCTAATAGCATATGTTAGAATCATAAAGCATGAGAGAGATGGTGGTGTCTAAATACACCATTGTTGTGTTTTCCATGGCCACTAAGACCATTTAACATGTGTTTGATCATCCTTTAAATAAGATACATATGGAGATGAATACCATGGGAAAAGCCAAGGGTGCCCATATATATGGATACAAAAACCATGATTAAATTGACCGAGTCAAGTTTACCAGTTCTAGCCTCACAATTTTTTAACCTCCTTCAAATCTACAAATTAAAAAAAAAAACTAGATTAATCAAATTTCAGTTTTCAAATTTTTTGAAATGTTTGGTTTCCAGTGTTCTAGCTTCAATATATCTCATGTATTGGGAAAGCTTAGGTTTTTCCTTAGCTACTCTAGTGAATAGGTTGCAGCATATCAACTAATCTCAGTTTTTTTATCCAATCAATAACACAATGAAAAAAATGGAGACCTTGCATATAAGTTTGAAAGAAAACACAAAATATGCTATAATATTCACTTTTAGATATCAAATATATGATTTTTAAAAGATATTATAATAGAAAATAAGTTCTATTAAACACATGATTACTATGATAGTAACAAGAAAATCATTGAAATACAAAGGCCAGTGACTACTACTAAGACATAAAAACAGTGAAAAGTGTAATACACTAGTTATACGCATACAAGAGAAATGATATAATAAATTTTAGGAATGTTGTGCAATGATATGAGACTGTCTCAACAAAACAAATAAAATCTCAAATTCTAGAGTCTACCAAGAAATGAGAGCAAAATAGATCATTGTATGGGCCTTCACACTATATGGAATATAACCACAATTGTGCATGTAACCCTAACTATACAAGAAAAAATAAATATAAAATATGTATATATGTGGGTCATAGTTGTGATGATCAGGAAGAAAGAACATGTATTCATAAATTATCAAGAATATAAACAATTTTCAGCGTTGGGCTTTGGAAAAAATCAAACCTTCTTTGATAAATTTATATCATCATTTTTGTTCTGTTCGTATCTAGGAGCTGGGAATGGTAAACAACGTTAGATTGTGCAGAACGTGTGAATCTTAGCAACAATTGTTGGTCACCTAAATTTTGGAAATGTTGACACAAATCCAGTATAAAATTGAAACTTTGGTGCCAACTATGCACTAATCATTGCAATCATCTCTGTCTCACCCTATGTAACAAGAATTGAAAAAATAAAAATGTGTAGATCAAACTAATCTTTCTTCTAAAACTACTACAACACTTTGTCCCAAAAAAACTTGGGCAACACAGAGAGTTCATTGATGGTAGGGCTTGAACTTGTTTGATCCCTAAAATATGTTTAATAATAAGGTAATTTCATATGAGCTGAAAATAGCTTACAACCAAAAATCCCAATAAATAATCTTCAGAGTTGAAAGATGTCTTTTTAGCTACTTGTGCCTTTGGCAAGTGGAGGCAATTATAAAAATAATAACATAAATTGTTGTCACCAAAATGACCCTCCTTAGAACTAGTTCTCCTATGAGGGTGTTGCTTTATGCTTCCTTGGAATTTGACTCCTTATCGTGTTCTTATGATTCAAATCACTCCATAAAATACAAAAGAGAAATCAGTAAAAGGGATTAGAACAAAAATAAGTATGGCTTGTAGGTAAGTGACGTTAATGAAATGCCATATTATAAATATGCATATGAAATACTTAATTATTATTTTCATTCTATATATGACATAAAAATTCAAAATACAAATAACTAAAAGATTAAATAACACTAACTAGTATATGTGACTAAAACATAGTTAAAATATTATTACTATCACTAACAACCACTAAAAATAAGGAAACATTGTCCACAAAATGGGGGAGTTAAATACACAAACCAATGATTTACTATGCAAATTCCTTAATGCCTATATATTTGGGAGGATTGAATTTCAGAAGTATGCAATGAATATTGAAAATAGACTCTCATGAATGTTAGATATCTATTTTTACTTCACATAATATTACCATTGATCTTATCATGAATTACTGGCCAATTTTAACTTTTACCTTTACCTCGAAATATCTAAGCCCTAAATGTAAAACAAAAACCTTTAAAATTTAACTATGTTGTCCTAAACTAAAATATTATATCATACCATTTGGGTAGATCTTATTGTTTCAAAACATAAATATTAAAAAAAAATAAGTTTTAGGCATTATAGAACAACAACCAACTTCACTTTATGATTTTTATTGATATGAAGTTTTTCTTTATCCACTAGACTATCACATAAATACATTAATTAAAATGAACAAAAGCTTTGAAAACATTATATCAAGTGTTGCTTAAGGCTCATATTAAATATTTATTAAACATTATCACATTAAATATTGAATTGACATACGAGGCCCCACTCAACTCGTGTGATGCTATCGGGTCAAAGAAGAAGTTAATCCACTATTAAATATCCCCCTGATGTGAAGTGAGAACCATCCATCAAAATTAGATCTACGGCTAAAGTTAACCTCCCTCCAACTCTCCACGCGATGGGAAGTATCAACCATCGATTAAATATGGCTCTCATCTCTAGAAAATTACATGTTTGTCGCGTAAAAACATTGTAACAGGCTTATGAAGCCGCTTAACATTAAGGTTTTCTTAATTTAACCTACTTTCACCTATGCATTTTCTACTATGACTAATCCACTCCAGAACTTGATATGTTTTTATAATTTGAAGGTATTTACAGTTTTTAGCGTGGAGGAAAGAATGTACTCCACAATTTATGATTGTGTTGAAATTTTTGAAGAATTTACGATCATTTACTGTGAAAGCCAACAATACATTTACGAGAAATTAATTTTAAAATTTTGTTATGAAGAATTGAATCGAAATGGTTATGAAGCTGCTTAACATTAAGGTTTTCTTAATTTAACCTACTTTCACCTATGCATTTTCTACTGTGACTAATCCACTCCAAAACTTGATATGTTCTTATAATTTGAAGGTATTTACAGTTTTTTAGTGTGGATGAAAGAATGTACTCCACAATTTATGATTGTGTTGAAATTTTTGAAGAATTTACGATCATTTACTGTGAAATCCAACAATTGAGAAATTAATTTCAGAATTTTGTTATGAAAAATTGAATCGAAATGGATATACACATATTATTTGAATGTTAAAATTAATCTATTCCTTTTAGTTGTCAATTGTTCCGAATAAATTTCACAAGATTTATCAAAATTTATGTAGGGTTTAGTTATATTTTGAAGAAACTTAACCAAGTTTTTCAATAGATTTTTCCTCCATTATTATGGGAACAAATTTTGGAAATAAGATAAAAGAAATATGTTTATTTCATTTACGATTTGTTTCATTATTCAAGAAACTAACTCATGTTTTATGTTATACAGATTATTCATTAAGGAAGGGTTACAATATGGATAAACTACTTTATGGAAGACTAATGTGCGTGGAGTCCCAAGTCCAAAGTTAAAGGAAGAAATTAAAAACCATTTATGAGATAGGGTAAATTATTTTAAAATAAATATTCTTGAAATATGTATTTGTTTAATAGACAGTTCCGTAAAACAGTGATCAAAACATTTGTATAAAATAGTTGTTTTCTCATTTGAGAGGGGATTGGAGGCTAGGTGATTAGGAGAGAAAGAAGATTCAGATTTTAATGCCTAATTGCACATGCACAGGCCAAGATACGATATTATGTAACTTTTAATTATGCACTTTAAGTATGGCATTCCAACATTTTTCTTTTGATTTCCTGTGTAATATATACTGATTAGTATTGTTGTTTAGATTATTGACATTAGCGATATTTTATCTATTCTCGGTATTTAATCTTACCTCCTCTTTGATATACATACTATTAGAGGCAGGAGGATTAAGTTATTTACATTTTTGTTGTTAATATAATTTCCTAATACACATCATTGTTATTTTGCTGCAACAATTGGTGTCAATATTGTTTATCAATTGTATGTTTTGTCTATTCCCTTCTTCCTCTTAATTCTCTTTTTCATATGCTTATATCTCAAAATACGTGAATCAGATTATGTAGTGACTTGATCATGGTTGCATATTTGCAACCTACGTAGGGTTGGTTTGTTGACCAGTATATACAATATTGGATGATGATCTTATCCTTGATACCCTTCTTTGGCTGAATGAATGATCAATAAGAATACATGATATTATATTGCATCGAATTTAGCACTACTATGGGTTACCATAAATGGGAAATAAGCATAAATAACATTTAATTGTTTTTCTTTTATCTCTAATCATTTCTTTTCCTTTATTTTAGTTCTACTGGAATGTTGTTCCATGTTGTATAATGAAGGTTATGTTTTTATATCATCCACCAAATGATGTATAGGTCTCTCCCACCTAGATCGTTGCATCATATCTATAAACTGGACTTATTTATTTTCCTAAATTGAATAATTATTTAATTTACATTATCACCAGGGACTACCCCCTGTGGTGAAAGGGAGGCCAACCTAGAGCGGGAGGATCTAGGATCCTCAGTGATGTGGTCTTCGGTTGTCCTTAGTTACCAGGACAATTTGTGCACCAAAAAAAATTATATAAAATGTTGTTCTTTTGGAGCCAATATCGGGAATTGGAATGATCCATATCAGATAATAAAATAAACCTCCCAAAAGTGCTCAGCCATAACACCGCTTCTTAACAAAATTCCCAAGGGAATTTCTAAATAGAAGCCACAATAGTTCACCTAATAATTTATTTGTTAGATTCACCTTTCCATATCATAGGTCCTAAATCCGATGTTGTGCAATGCACAATTGAATAACTAAAATTGCCTATTGTTGAGTAACGCCATTAAAAAAAATAAACTTGAAGAACAATTGCATACTAACCATTATGTATGAATTTCTCCAAACTTTGTAGACCTTTCAGTGATTACTTATTCATCACCTACCAAGCTTTCTCACTAGAATCACTTCTTCGGTTAAGAAAATCGTCTCTACATACTTACTCATCTAGGAAATGAAAATCCCTAGCTTCTTTTTTTGAATCCCCAAAAGCAATGATCTAAAGGTATGAACAATAAAATTCAGCAAAGAGTGTTGATCCTTCAAAGAGAAATAAATTCAAACTCTTTGTTGCTCAAAGAAACATCACAACTCCCATATCGTAAACCCATATAATGAGGGTAGACTATTGAACTCTACACCAAGTTGGGATTTGTGAAAACTCGGCCAAAATTAGTGCAAATTATGCAAGAGAAAAGAAATCTTCAATCAGAACTAGTGTATGATTTGCCTCAGAAAACTCTTAGTAAAATCCTTTTAGCATAAACTAACAATAGTTCAACCCTTTATGATTGATCTTTCTCCTAAATTTCCCTCATATATAAAAATTCAACATGCAAAATTAGGGTATGCAGGTACAAATTTTTCATCAGTTGAGCATTAAGTAGTTTTGAAGGTCGTCATTGAGGGTAGATAGAAAAAGAAATGCACAACAAAATTGACCTCCTCCTTCTAACAAACACTTTCTAACCTCTAACCCCCCTTTCCATGCACTCATTGATGGTTGCCCGAAGTTTACTAACTAAAAATTTATATATATTTTCTTTGAAACTATGGAAAATAGAAATAAAATGGAAACACAATTTGCTTAGTGAAAAAGACTCGCAAAAGCCCAAACCGTGCCACCTTTTGAGTGCCAATAGTTAGTGGAGGAGGAGCTAAGGTTCTGGGAAGTAGGGAAAGGGTGTATAGCCTTCGAAGCCTATGTGAAAAATAATGTGAACGTGGTGATAAATGAACAAAAATGACTTGACTTGGCCCAATGTCAATTTTTTATTTAAAGGAGGATGATGAAAATAAGCCTTTGTGATTTATTGAATCTTGCCAAGCCAACCTTGTAGAGGAATGCCTATCGACATAATTATGTAAAAAATATAATATAAATGCATAGAATAATGTTACTTAAGTTATATTTTATTTAAAGTATAAGGATATTTTAGAAGATGTTGTATTCATAAAAAATACAATTAAATGATTAATTTTCCCTTTTAATTATAGACAAAATGCTCTACGACAATTACTTCTCTCATTAATTTTAATAGTAATATCCACCTCATATATATATATAAAAGCTCGAATCTCGACAACTTAGGAATGACTATCTTATGAGGATATTACTATATGACCCTTTTGTGTTCTCATGAGTATGTGATTTATAAAATGATGTTATTATAATAACATACTTTTATATTAAAATTTAGTTTTATGTTAGTAATAATTTTAAATTTATGATTTTTATTTTTCAATTTTAAAATTTTTCTCAAAGAAATAAATTCGTCTCTCTCTAACTTTGAGGGTTAGAATCATGGCTAGAGTAAGTTTGTTGGTACTAGGTTAGCCCACAAGTATATACTCATTTAAGAGTTCATCAAGGCATTATAGTTCATCATGTCACTAGCAAGGATTTGAACTTGGGTGTGAAAGATAACAACCATTATGCTCAACCACTCGAGATAACCCTAACTGAATTTTATTTTTCAATTTTATATAAATAATAATAAATAACTATTTAATATAAAAAAAATTGTATTTTTTATTTATTGAATAAATATTAAGCCTCAAGGGCAACTTAATTGTTGATGTGGCTATAGAATATAGAGTTTATAGGTTCAATCTCCTGATCTCAGCCTATGCCTATGGAAATATGTGCATAACCCTAAGGTATTGTGGTGTTGTTTGATATGAATTTCGTGTCAAGCAAGTTGAGACCCACCTGTTTTCCAATTCCTTTTAAAAGTATATTGATGAACTTAGATAGAATTAATGTAAGAGTATAATAGAGTTACGAGATACGTAATATAAAGATCAATGATAATTATGAATAATTATATATATAATATATATACAAAGAGAGTAAGTACTCCCTTTAATGATGCCAAGAACAAGGTAGAGCATGATAAGACTAAATGTACTATTGTTTGATAGTATGATAATATTAAATGGAATATGGTTTATAAAATATGTATTTAGCAATATTACATCATGGATTATTGTACTGTGTGTTTTGTGATTCAATGGTGATGGAATCCATCATCATACTTTAATTTTCTTATATGAAAATAGATGTTTTCTCTTTCTAAGTTTTCTACTCTACAAAGCCAATTACAATAACAATGTGTATTCTTCTCTCAACTATATCCAATAACCAACCTCAATGTTTTCTTCCATATACATTTAGTTTAGATAATATTTGAACCCCCCTTGAAACCCAATATGGTTGTAAGCAAACAACCCCAACAAATTACTCTCTTCTTTATGATCTATTGTAATGTTGACGGTGCTGGACCTGCCAACATTCAAGGGGTCTCCCCGATATGAAGTCCCAACTAGACCTCACACTGTTTGACGTAGGAGCCCCATCTGGTACGATGGCCTGGTTGCCATTATCTTAAAGATTTGCCTTAGCTCTTACTTGTAAGCACATGAGAGTGGTTTACTTTGTCTTCAAACAACAAGGTTCGTGTGCCTAGTGAGTGCTTAGTGCCGCTTGTGTCAAATTTAATTCACTAGAGAGGAAGAGGGTGGAAGTGAGTCTCAGGTTGAAAGGGAATAGTCCCAACTCTGCTAGAGACACACAACACAGCAAGACATGTGAAACTTCCGCGAAGTAGTCCAAATGGATACAGAAGTCGTAAAAAAAAGGTGAAGAGATAGCACATACAACACCCAACATAATAGTCCACATGAGTGTGATGTGCGTTGTAACAAGTTTACAAGAATGAATCTGTCGAGTGTTCGGATGGATAGCCCACACGGGCGAGACAACATTAACAACTGATACAACACATTTCCAATAGCATATGTACTAAAACAATTGAAATAGTTCAATTGTCTTAATATAGGTTAAAGAAACATGCATTACAAGCATCCCAAGAATAGTCTTACAAACAAATACAATACATGTGTGAAAATGTGCTAGCTTGTTAACAGGCTTTTGAATTAAGCGAAAGTTCCAAGACACGTCTATACACCATTACATCACTAACCTTGATAGCGAGGCATTGGAGCCACTGCTCGCTCCTCAAAAAAAAGATTACAGACTCTCAAGGCTATGTGGGAGGATCCAAGGTGAAAATTCTTTTGCATGTACAAATGAGGGGTGTATATAGCCAAGGGTGAAATTGACCCTTGTGACTATTGGACTTCCCTCATGACTGTTCGACTTACATGACTCTTCAACTTTACATGTGGGTCTCTTGGAGTTCCACATTACATTACATTGAATACAACAGTATGGCCCACAATAATGATGTGGCCTAGATGACTCGACACGACAGAGCTGGTATGTTCAAGCTGTTGGTGGTGCCCATGTCGAGCTGCAGTGCCGCTGAGTGATGAATGTGCTCTTGGTGTATCATAGCTTCAACTCTACATGGCAAGGTGTGCGAAGTCTTCGATGGTCTTGGTGTTCACTTGATGTTGTACATGCATGTCTCTCCTTCGCTTTTACTTGGCATGCTCCATGTGTTTATACGTTCGCGAACAAGGCTCCTAGCATGTGCTCCTTGTTCATCCTGTTCATCATCATGCCATATCTCATCTGTGTACCTGTATTTGCAATCACTAATGACGATATGACATCAAATCCAGAAATATCCTAGTCTAGCATGACGCATTATCTTTTTTTTTTTTTTAGATGTAGGTGACCGGGAGAGAGGACAAGGCTCTGAAACTACGCAGAGCACATTTCAGGCTAGGATGCAAGCTCCGAGCACTGCCTATGAAAATTGCGTAGAGGTAACTAAGAGGTTGGGATGGGCACTCCAGATCAGCAGTGACTATCTGTGCAATCTGGCTCGGTTGGAGGGAAGATCTGCACAATTTTTCCATGGAGACAGTGCAGGCACCAAGGGGACATCGACAGTGAAAACTGCATAGATTCTCTGGGGAGGCTAGCAGCAGGCTACGGGAGCTTGCTAGCTAAAACTGCACAGAGTTGGGAGGTTGGCCTGCAGGAAATCCTTACGTAGTTTTTGGGTTGAGTGGGATGGTGGGAAATTGGGAGACAACCCATGAAAACTGCACAGGTTTTAGGAAGAGTAGTAGGCTGACTGACAAGGTGACTGGCTGATAGAACTACACAAATTTCGAGGACAGTGCAGTGACAGGCAACGGGTGTCTGTCCAGCATGTATGTACAATTTCTTTAGTCATCAGAGGCGAACATGCTTAACAACTTTTGTGCAATTTTTTGGAGGAGTGAGGCCCGGGGTCACTCCCTGGTCAAACTCTCTGACTAACCAGCTAGAGACTCGATAGATTTTCTTATGGGCAACATAGACTGAGATGGCTTATTGAGATACTTATGCATTGTTTTGGGTGACAGTGAGTGGGGTTGACTCCAGGATTGTGTAGTGCAGACTGCCTAGGAGGAAGCCTCAAGCTCTGTTTAATTCTAGGCAGTAGTACATGATCACTAAGGGTTGACACTATGCAGTGTGGCTCAA
The DNA here is from genome assembly GCA_000404065.3 of Pinus taeda. NCBI lineage: Eukaryota > Viridiplantae > Streptophyta > Pinopsida > Pinales > Pinaceae > Pinus > Pinus taeda. The sequence continues at coordinate 114,015 of APFE031483981.1, read as the reverse complement.
CGGAGGTCTGGCTATTGGGGGGTGGTCCGGTCGACAAAGTTTCAACAAAATGACTAAGTGTGTGAGCGAGTGAAATTGTGCATGCATTACCTTGCAAACACACACTCAACATGACTCAACGACAAGACACCTCAAACCATCAAGACAACATACACTCATTGTGATTGAATGACAGGTGTGAGTGACAAGTGTGACACTTGAGATAGACATTCAGACGACCATGACAACACTTGCACGATAGTGCTTACAAAATTGTGTGTGAGTGTGATAAATGTTTACATAGAGAGCACAACTCAAACACAATCTTCAGCATCACCAGAACGAGATCACAAGCATGACATAGCAATCAACATGTTGAAGACGACAGTTGGTAAAACAAGTGAAAAGGAAACAAGACATGTAGAAGAAACACATAAAATGACTTTTCGTGTTTGCGCACATGCATGTTATTAAGGACGGGTTGATATGACAATGGCAAGTAGTCCTACAAACTCAACTAAGAGGTGTACTTTTAAACTTGTTCTTTACTTACCATACTTACCCTCAAGATGATGATGCATCTGAAGGAGTTTGCATGCGGTCTTGATCTTTTCCATTACTTGGTTCCTTGGTCCTTCTCCTCAACTCCTTGGAAGCAATTTCAGCATGTCACCTTTTCATGTAGTCACTGAGAGGTAGATCTGTGCAATTTCAGCGGATAGTGACTGTTGTTGCAATGAGGCCTTGGGAGGCTCATATGCACAATTTTTGCATGCAAGATAGAGAGGGAAGCTTGGAAAACATTGCACAATTTTGAGGCACATGACACTGCTACGTGATGGGGGTCCTAGGAGGACACCTCTGCGCAATTTTTGAGTGCATTACAACTGGACTGCTCTACACATTTTTGGAGAGTAGTGATGGTTGCCTGAATGCTCTATGCATTTTCTGAGAGCAGTTTTGGCTGGGGTCTCTACAGGTTGTGGGGTTTCAGTATGAAAGGGAGGTTGGGGTCTCTACACACTGTGGGGTTTCAACAGGCAAGGGAGGAAGCTTGAAGGTTGCAGAAGCAAAGCGCACAGTTCCGAGAAGTTGGATGAGGCTAGGTTTCTCGAGAAAATGGATAACTGTGAGATCAGTGAAACATATGTAAACATTTATAGGACTTGACTGTGATTGCACACAAACAATTAGTGACATGATGTAGACCATCCAGAATGCATAAGACATACTTTGCTTGATGCAACAACCTTCATGACAAGAGTGCATGAAGTGAGAATGAAACATGTTTATGTGATGACGACCACTCATATGCATACAATTCCCTTGAAGCAAAACAACATTCCCTTTGCATGAAAAACAAAAACCCCTATGCTCGAAAATTACACATGCTGCATAAAGATGAGAATGCAGACAACTCTTAGAATCAAGGAGGGGAGCTTGAAATCATCAACTTACCAATAAGTGACCAAGGATGATTGATCATAGGATCCAAGATAGGCTCCAAAATTTTAATGCAAGCCAAAATTTTGGAGGGTGGTTGTAGCCAATACAACACTTGGTGAGACACTGGTAGAATCTAGCTCTCTGAATGGACCTTTTTTCGTGAAAAGAAAGTCTAACCCTTCCAGAAGTATTGCTTGATTCTTTGATCATGATGGCTTCTGCACTAGCTTGTGTGAAATATGTAGTCCCTACCATTCTCTTGATCGGTCAACACACATTCCAAGCCAAGTCAACTTAGTTATTTCAATTAGGGATGAGGGGTATATTGATGCACAAGTAATATAATTGTCAGAATTTGTGTTTCATCTCTAGTGTTGCTCTACTGCCAACAGGCCTAGACAGTACCCCGACAGAGTCATGTAGGAACAAAGGCATCAATCCACTTACAGTGAGCTTGGTCAGTACCCCAGCAGAGTTACTTGCATCACCTCTTTGGGCAGGAAGCCTTTCTCTTATTTCACCTTATTCATTTTTCAATTTTTTTTCCAATTTTTTTTTCAAGGACTATGCATAGGCACTTATTTATTACAGAGGTGAAAGATGGATCCCAACTTACTGAGAGTAGAAGAGGTTTTTCCTTCAGAGAAGTATGTTATGTCTACCTCTAACATACTCATTAAGGTTTTCCCCCTCACCTTACTCTACTTGATTGATTTGACAAGGGTTAACCCAAAACAACCAACTAGAGTAAGTGGTACTAGTTAGAGTACAAGCGTTGTGTTTTCACCAAGACTCACTCTCAACATAACATATTTTCCATCAAATCATCATTGACTGAAGATAAGAAGTTCTTCATAAAGAGAGAGGACGATAGATAACCAAATGTTGATAGTTGTACAAGTCCTCTTAGATTTTCCTAGCTTTTCTCGAGATCCAAACACAGTTTCACGAGAGGCTATCTTATGGGTACAAGCAAGAAAAGAAAAAACAGAAGTAAACTGAGAGAAAAACAAGTAAGAAAAGAAAAAAGAAAAATTAAAGTGAGATCGAAACAAGTAAGAAAAGAAAAAAGGAGAAGTAAAGCGAGAGCGAAACAAGTAAGCAAAGCAAGAAAGCAAGAAAACCAAACCAAGTAAGCAAGAAAACAAACATGCAAACCAGAAAGAAAATCAAAGCAAGAAGCAAAGACTATTCATACTCCTACACTAAATAATGCATGGGCCTACTCACACGAAGTAATATTTCCAATGCAGCCACCGATGCATTGGGTGGCCCATGTTGGTGAAGGCATGGTTCGTGAAAAGCGTAGTCAAGCAAACCAGAAAGATATAACAATGAAGACCAACAAACTCCAAGTTTAAATGCATCCATAGAAAAGAAAAGAGTTAAAGCACAAGACAGACACACTATGGACTTACCATGGTGCTGTGACACAGTACGTATAGATGATAAGAATATGCATTCTCTTGGTTGTGACAGAAAAGCAAACATGAGAAAAAGAGACATCTTACGCCTTGCAAGTGTGCTTGATATGAATGATTCCTCCAGTGCATAAGTTATTGGATTATGTGATTACGGTGGAGGAAGTGAAATCCATGTGTTGGATTGATCTTCAGTGCATACAGATGAGTGATGAGGAGCCTTAGGTGTTTCGAATTTTTTTTGATCAGAAGTGGAACTAACCTTAGGACAATGAGGACCTAACATAACCATTAGCTCAGGCTGAAGTGACTCAACAACCTACAGGGTTTCCACTTCGTCAATAGATAGATCATCAGAGACCAGTGGCTTAGAAAGATTAACAACCAGTGAATGAACATCGTGATCAAATGAAGAAGTACAAAGATCATGACAACCATGATTAGAAAATTCAGGATGTTTGTTTCCATCCTCATGATTTGATGAATCATACAGAGGGGTAGATGAGAAGAAATAATGTTCACCCTCTATGTTTCCAAAAAAATAGATGAAAAGTCTAGTGGATTCTCAATGAAATATTTGTCCTTTCTGCTATCAACTGATGGATTGACATCAGGTGTGCTCTGTGAATGATCCAAACTAGATGCATCCATGGATGGATTTACAAAAGGAAAATTAGAGATACCAGAATCATCAAAGATGTCAAGAAAAAGAGGAGGATGTGCAGACAAAAATATGTTATCCTTCACCGTAGGTTCATGCCCAGATGCTTGGTCATACTCTTCATAAATGATAGTGTAGGTTGGTTTTGCAACATCAACTCCGTCAATAGCTTGATCCTCGCTCACAAAAAGTGTAGAGTCTGGAATGGAAGAACACAAGACAATGCAATCCAGAGGATCAACAAACGTGAAGACAGAGGTTGAGGTAACAAATGAATGTGAAAACCCATGGGCTTCCCAACCAAATATACACAGAAATTAAGAGTAGTGGGAGGATGTGACATTTGAACAGACGTGTGTGCATGTTCTCCCACATCACTCTGCAAGGGTGGAGATGTTTGATGAGGGGGAGGCAGACAAATGCTTGTGACGGAAATTGTGTCTTCTTTTGTTTTCGCAACTCCATCACCGAAGTATGTTGAGCAAGGTTTGAACTTTATTTTCATTTTGGGACAGAGTGATTTCGTAAGGAAATATTCAAATCTATCCATGAGATATTGTAATTTCATCTGGTTTTTCAGAGCTTCAAACTAGAGTAAACGGAAGCACTGCCAAAAATTCGTAGGCTATTCATGCGGGGCCTTCCGTGGTTTTAACATTTTATTGTCAAGAGCTTCAGGATCAAAATGATGGAAATGAGATTCGATTAGATCATTGAACTGCTTAAATGAGTGCACGCAATTGTGAGGCAAGTTGTGGCACCATCATTGTGGGGATTTGCGAAATGCGGTTGCAAGCAAAATGTTGACCACAATTTCATCAAACTCTTCTACATCCTCAAAGAATGCAGGGAAGTCATGTAAGTGCTCAAGCCAGGCCACTTCACCTTCACTATCATACGTGAGTTCGGATAAGTGATAAAAAAAACCCTTCATGATTTCAAAGGAATGTGCATTAGACAGGTATCGTTGAGGGTGGACTACAACGATATCCATGATAGATGTGCAAAGATTCAAAATAGGATGTGAGGACTCAGCTTGTCATCTGGCCCTCCTTCTAACGCCATAAATATTGACAGTGCTGGACCCGCCAACATTCAAGGGATCTCCCCAATATGAAGTCGCAAATATACCTCACATTGTTTGGTGTAGGAGTCTCATCCGGTACGATGGCCCGGTTGCCATTATCTTAAAGATTTGCCTTAGCTCTTACTTGTCATCACATGAGAGGTGTTTACTTTGTCTTCAAACAACAAAGTTTGCGTGCCTAGTGAGTGCTTAGTGTCACTTGTGTCAGAGTTCTTTCACTACAAAGGGAGAGTGTGGAAGTGAGTCTCAGGTTGAAAGGGAATAGTCCCAACTCTGTTAGAGACACACAACACGACAAGACATGCCAAGCTTCCAATGGAGTCGTCCACATGGATGCGGAAGGCCCAAACGCAAGGTGAACATATAACACATACAACACCCAACGAAATAGTCCACTTGAGTGTGATAGGTGTTATAATAAGTTTACAGGAATGAATCTGTTGAGTGTATGGCGGGATATCTAATAAGCCTCATCATTGGTTAATTACATGGGCCTTAATTCACCTCCTAGCTTAGTCAAACCAACTTTTCTCATAACTCATTACATTTTTTTATTATGTTTTGTTTATGAGGTGAGTTAGAGTTGGATATTATGCCTAGTGGACTAATATGCATTGAATGCAATATTGAAGGAGAAAATCAAGGAATTTTGGCAAATACTAAGGTCAAAACTCAAATGGGACAAGGGAGAGGGATTGTAGGAGGTAAATCCTCCTCATTTACTACTCCTCCATTCGAATATTCCTCCATTCATCACATCAGCTCGGAGTGCAAAAAGCCGAATCATGAGGATTAGAACTCAATCAAGTAAGTGAGAGATAAAGCACTAGTTTATCTCGAGTTTGGGAGCCAAGCCTCCCTAATTTTAAGGAAGTCATCGGGGACTTCAGTTGTATAAGTAGAGAGGCCTAGAGCCTCTTTAGGATTGAATATTTTGCTGTAAAACTCTAAGCTATTTTCGAGCTCCAAATTGGTGGAAGTGTTCTTGATGTAATTTTCTATTTTGGTAATAAGAATGAGTTTTGTTTTGAGCTAGCACTGAGTTAAATCGGAGGGTTGAAGCTCTTGGGTTAGGGCCCAACCCTAGCAACCAAGGCTCCTCTTTCTTGTATATGCATGTTTATTTTAGTTTCATAACTTCATTGCTAATTTGTTTTTAGATGTATTTTCATTGCAAGTAGTGTAGATTGGATTGGTTGTTTATTAGTTTTCTTCCATTTGTGCCTTACTTCAGTAGTAGGTTCACAGGGATAAAAGTAGCAGCGTAGGGCTGTCAGCAGGTGTCTTGGCCTCACTCCCTCCCTCTGGGATCATGACTTCAGGAAGGGACCCTTATGTAGCCCCACAAACATAGTTTTTTATTTTTTTTATAAGCTTTAGAGTTTGTTGTCTTTAAACTAGCATTTGATCAATTTTGCAAAGTAGGACTTCATTTTCATCTTTTTCATTTTCATTTTTGTAGTAGATCTCATCCATGCTTTCATTCCTTTCAACAACTTTCCTCATGCATAATGTAGACAACTAGTTCATTAATTCTTATTTTCTAGTTTATGAGAATGCTTCTTGGTTACATAGCTTTTTGGAAAAGATACGTTTTGTGTAGAGCAGGTGCTTCAGGAGTAGACAAAGACTTCATAGCCAGCCACTACCTTCCACTTCATTCACCATAACCATTCCTTGTTTCACCATTGCCTTCACTAGTTTTCATCATTTTACATAGAAATTCTTCCAAGCACCTTGAGCAAATCCAACCATCTTCTATCTTTGTTGTTGACTTTTGAGTGATCCTAGAACTTCTCTCACTCCATTCCACCCATCAAACACCTTTCCTAAGCCTTCCATCACCTCCAACACCTCCCATTTTTCTCTCGGTTATATCCTATAGGTTTACAGGGAATCCTATAGGTTTTCCTGTACTGGCCTGTTTTGAGGCCGAATTGAGGAAAAAACTCTAAGGAGCCACCAAATGTCACCCCAAGGTCTTCCACACCATCCAACCATCTCCTAAAAATTCTAGCCATCCTCTAACACCCCTACACCACCTGCCACATCACCAAACAAAATTAGTTTGCATACTTGATTTTGCATAAAAAGACAAAACATATTTATTTTAGTCCCTTCACTTGCACATTAGTGATGTTTGATGCTATTTACTTACATGCTTATATAGTAGCATTTAGTTCATGTCAATTTAGTATTTTTGTAAATCATAGCTTCTTAGCAGTTAATTAGGAAATGGTGTGATTTAGCATTGAATTTTCGTCTTCTTCATGATTACAGTAGAGTAGCCCTCTTAGAATAGATTTCCCTTCCTTCCATCAAGAAACCAAGCTTCTTCTGACTCCATAGAAGTCTGGCTTGAAAACCCAAGTGGTCTCTCGCCAGCCGAATAGTGACAACAGGCAAAATCATCACTTTTACTTGTGTATACAACACTGTCACCTCCAAATTTGTACGAACCCCCGGTTGATAAAGTAAAGATGGTAGCCCAACAATTGCAGCATTCTTGCTGCAATACTGGCGCTCATGAATTTTTGGAAAAGTTGTCAGGGAGGTATCTGAGTAATATGTGATTACTGCTTTCTTTTCTTCTATTTCTTGTCTCCAATATTTTGCTATTAGTTTATTTCTGCAAAAGTAATTTAGTTGTTTCCTTTTACATTCTACATTTTCTGCTTTCCCTTCCATTTTGCAAGTAAGATTTCAATTCAACAAGTATTTTTTTTCATTCAGTCAGTAGTTTTCATTCAATCGATAATTTCAATTCTGCAAATTACTTTCCAAGTTTGAAAAAACGCAAAACCAAACCAAAAAACATTTCCTTTCATTCCTCGTAGGAATAGGGATAACTTAGGGAAATTTTTGCCAAATACCCCCACTACATCAAATAGCCAAACTTCCCTCTTATTTGGTGGTTGTGAATGGGAGGAACCCTTAGGGGAGCAACCTGACATATTTGAGGAACCTACAAGGGAAGAAGAAGAGGAAGAACCCATTCCTACTGAACCAATGGTTGAAAACAGGAGAGACAGAGGGAATAGAGAGAGAGTTGAGGGTGCCTTCTGATGAGCCTCATCATTGGGTAATTATATGGGCATTAATTCACCTCCTAACTTAGTCAAACCAACTTTTCTCATGACTTATTACATGTTTTTTATTATATTTTGTTTATGAGGTGAGTTAGAATTGGATATTATGCCTAGTGGTCTAATATGCATTGAATGCAAGATTAAATGAGAAAATCAAGGAATTTTGGAAAAGAATAAGGTCAAAATTCGAATGGGAAAAAGAAGAGGGATTGTAGGAGGTAAATCCTCCTCATTTACTACTCTTCCATTCGAATTCATCACATCAGCTCGGAGTGCAAACAACCAAATCATGAGGATTAGAAGGCAGTTGAGCAAGTGAAAGACAAGCACCAATTTATCTCGAGTTAGGGAGCCGAGCCTCCCTAATTTTAAGGAATTTGTTGGGGACTTTAGTTGTATAAGTAGAAAGGAATGGAGCCTCATTAGGATTCAGATTTTTATTGTAAAACTCTAATCTATTTTCGAGTTGCAATACTTGTGAAAGTTCTATTGATGTAATTTGTTGTTTTGGTAATAAGAATGAGTTTTGTTTTGAGCCAACACTGAGTTAACTCAGAGGGCTGAAGCTTTTGGGTTAGGGCCCAACCCTAGCAACCAAGGCTCTTCTTTCTTGTATATTTATGTTTAGTGTAGTTTCATAGTTTCATTGTTAATTTTCTTTTTAGACGCATTTCCGTTACAAGTAGTGTAGATTAGATTGGTTTTTTGTTAGTTTGCTTCCATTTGTGCCTGACTTCAGTAGCAGGTTAGCAGGGATAAAAGGATCACCATAAAGTTTTTATTAGGTGCCTCGGCCTCACTTCCTCCCTCTGGGATCATGACTTGAGGAAGGGACCCTTAAGCAGCCCCAAAAACACAGATTTCTAGTTCTCTTATGAGCTTTGGAGTTTATTGTATTTAAATTAGTATTTGGTTAGTTTTGCAAGGTAGATTTCCATTGTCATCTTCTTCATTTTATTTCTACAGTAGATCCCACCCATGCTTTCATTCCTATCAGTAACTTTCCTCATGCATAGTGTAGGCAGTTAATTCATTAATTCTTCTTTTCTAGTTTATGAAAATGTTTCTTGTTGCATATCCTTTTGGAAGATATACATGTTTTATTTAGAGCAGGTGCCTTAGGAGGATACTAAGACTTCATAGCCAGTAGCCACCTTCCACTCCATCCACCTTAGCCATTCCTTGTTTTACCATTCCCTTCACTAGTTTTCCATCATTTTACATAGAATTTCTTCCAAGCACATTGAGAAAATCCAACCATCTCTTATCTTTGTTTTTGACTTATGAGTGATCCTAGACCTTCTCCCACTCCATTCCACCCATCACACACCTTTCCTAGGCCTCCCATCACCTCCAACACCTCACATTTTTCTCTTGGCTATATCCTGTAGGTTTACAGGGGATCCTGTAGGTTTCTAGTACATCCTGTAGGTTTTCTTGAAATGCTCTGTTTTGAGGCCTAATTGATGGAAAACCTCTAGGAAGTCACCAAAAGCCCCCCAAGCATCTTCCAAACCATCCAACCATCTCCTAACCCTTCCATCCATCCTCAAACTTCCTTAATTCACCTGCCACATCAACAGAAGCAATTAGTTTGCATACTTGATTTTGCATAAAAAGACAAAAAGAAAAAACAGATTTATTTAGTCCCTTTACTTGCACATTAATTATGTTTTGATGCTTTTTACTTCCATGCTTAGATGGTAGCATTTATTTCATGTTAATTTAGCTTTTTTGGCAAAGCATAGTTTCTTAGCAAGTTAAATAAGGAATGATGTGATTTAGCATTGAATTGGTCCTCTTCATTATTGCAGTACAATAGCTCTCTCTTAGAGTAGATTTTCCTTTCTTCCATCAAGAAATCAAGGTTCTTCGGACTCCATAGAAGTCTGGCTTGAAAACCCTAGTGGTCTCTTGCTAGTTGAACAGTGACAATAGGCAAAACCATCACTTTTACTTGTGTATACAGCACTGTCACCTCCAAGTTTGTACGAACCCCGGGTTTATAAAGTAAAGCTGATAGCCTAGGAGTTGTAGTATTCTTGTTACAATACTAGTGCTCATCACTTTTTGGTGTCGTTGCCGGGGAGGTGTCTGAGTAATATGTGATTATTGCTTTCTTTTCTTCTATTTCTTGTCTCCAATATTCTGCCATTAGTTTATTTCTGCAAAGGTAATTTAGTTGTTGCCTTTTTCAATCTGCATTTTCTACTTTCCTTTGCATTTTTGTAAGCATGATTTCAATTCAGCAAGTAGTTTTTCCATTCAGTCAACAGTTTTCATTCAATTAACAATTTCAAATTCTGCAAAGTGCTTTCCAAGTTTGAAAAAAAATAGCATAAAAACCCAACGAAAAACATTTCATTTCATGCCTCGTATAAATAGGGATAACTTAGGGAAATTTTTGCCAAATACCCCCACCACATCAAACAACCAACCTTCCCTCTCCTTCGATGGCTATGAACTGGATGAACCCTTAGGTGAGAAACATGACATATTGAAGAACCTACAGGGGAAGAAGAAGAAGAAGAACCCATTCCTGCTGGACCAATGGATGAAAATAGAAACGACAGAGGGAATAGAGAGAGAGTTGAGGGTGCCTTCCCCATCAGGGAAACCAATGGGGACACTAAGATGAAAAATATAAGCCCCTCTGCCCTACCTCATTTCCATGGCCTAACCACAGAGGACCTTGAAACTTTCCTATTTGAGTTTGTTGTTATATGTCGAACCTATGACTATACAGATGATGAGAAGAAGTTAAAACTATTTCCATCTACCCTCAAGGATGCAACATTGCACTGGTTCATGGATTTACCTGTAGATAACATCACAAGTTGGGCTCAAATGTAGCAGGCCTTTAACATAAAATATTGGGACTACTGTCGGTCAAAGGATACTAAAGAATAAATTTTCAGGATGACCAGAGGAAATGATGAATCCCTCGAGGATTGCAAGGAAAGATTCTAGCTTAATTACAAAAGGGCTAGGTGCACACTTGACCTTGAGTCACTAAAGTTGCTCCTGCTCAAGGGAGTAAGGGAGGATCTTCTAGATACCCTACACTTGTTAGCAGGAGGAGATATCTACCAATTACCCGATGAGGATATCAAGACTATCTTTAGAAACCATTCTAGGGCAGCTAGGAAAAAGGGTAGGGGTAGTCAACCTATGGTCAGTACATCCTCTTCCAACTCATCCATCAAGGGTGAAATTGGAAACATGCTGGAAGATTTCAAAAGTGAGATACTGCAAATCCTTGCCTTGCAAATGGGCACCATGCAAATTAAGAGGAAGTAGGAGGAATCAGAGAGAGCCTTGGCCATTTTTTCCTAGATGCACTAGGAGGCATCCTAGGAATGAATGTCCATTGAATTCTATTGAAATTTTCTTAGTCTATGAAGAAAACCAATCCATAGACAAGTTCCCTTCTTTGCTTGGAATGAAAGCTATATATCAAGGAGCTGAAGGGGTCACAAAGTAACTCTACTGCATAAACCAAAGGAGACCTCATGGGCCTAGGCCATACTAGCAGGGTATGCAAGGGTCATCCCATACATATTACAGCCCCAACTAGACCACATCCATACCTTCTTGGAGACCCTCTGCTCATCTTTCCTGGCCCTCACCTCCTCCTTGGTCCTTTGCATCTCAGTATCACTCCCAGCTAGCCAGCCAGTCATTTCAACCCTATGCTCCACCACAACCTCAGTGGAATGCACCACCCCAGGGGTGGAGGCTGTTGAGCCTCAAAATTACTCTTTCCCTAGCAACTCTTCTCATTCCTTTTCTTTGTTTTTCCATAAGAAAGATGCATTCTCATCACTAATAACTGGTATATACTGTCTTGAGGAGGACATTTAGTGATTTACATGTTATGCTTTTTTATGTTTTGTTGTTTGAATAAATTTTTGTATATTAGCTACAGAACGCAACCTATTATGCAGCTAACTGGTTGTTCAGCAACTACCTCCATGCTCTAACAGGTTCCAGGTGTTAGAAGGAGAAACTATCCACATGGGCAGCTTTGAAATCATCATGACATGGACCCTATCCTATTCATTCAGCCCAGGTCGACAAGAAGATGGCATAAGACTACAATTAATGGATAAGTCAAACACAAAGAGATCAAGGGTAACATGACTCTATTTCGTGGTTAATTAATGTGTTTCACAGTGATGGGAAGTGTTATCCAAAGAAACTACCTGCACCTACGGACTCCAACAGCCACCTATACAAACGAATCCAACAACCACCATGTCTTGGATTTATTTCTCCAGCAGCCGAGGAAGAAATTCCACATATCTGTCTTCTACGTGTTTGGTTGTAGCATGCTTTGCTCCACAAAAAATTATATGATTTTTCTTATAAATACATGTGTAAGGAACCGAAGAAGTTAGAAATATTTTTAGTAATATTTTTAATGTGAAATCGAAGTTCTAGACTCTGTAATTTTTGGGTGTTTTGTGTCCCTGTTTTAATATGAGAAGACTGCATGTTTTTATGAACATCTGAAGGAGTTTTCTTGGAGTTGATTGAGCAACCGTAGCCTAATCAGTTGCAGAGGGCCCCTGCACTAAAGAAGGTTTCATTTTATTTATTTTTCTTCCTCTTGTTAACTATAAATTCATCATTTTCTTTCCAAAATAGTGTTTATAATCATTTTCTTACTTACAGTGTTTATAATGCAATTTATATCATTTTCTTACTGACAATGTTTATAATTTAGAGAAGTTTCCATTAGCTTGATTTCTTTTTAGCTCTTATCGGTAGTTTAGAAGATAGAACTCAATAGTGTAATCTTGTTTATTCAATTAAAAACTAACCTTGAGAGTAGGATTGAAGAATTATAAGGATACATTGTTGGATAGTTTACTTCATTCACTATTTTGCTAGTTTAAATTCTCAATTAAACTGATCATTGTCATTTACTGTCTTTGCCATTCCATTTTTAGTTTAAAATACTAACTCATGGTCTTAATGAATGTTTATGGAAAACCCTTCAAGTTGATAATTCATCCTTAACTAAGTGGTTCAACATTTCATCTATGCAATGAGTTATTTCTGCATCTTTATATTTGCTTCCTCTTAGATTAATGAAGTATAGAATTACTTAAATGTCATCCCAAGGAGAATTTATCCCAAAATTGAGAGGCAAAGTAACTAAGTATTTCATTTAGTTTTATTTATGTAATTAGTTAGACATCAGTTGCAAACTTTACTTTCAGTTTTAATTCATGATTTGGAAATAATGGTAAAATAAGAATATAAACTTTGTTTTCATTTCTTTCTTAGCTCTGTTTTCATTTTTAGATTTTGAGCAGTGTTTAAGAAAGTTATATTTAGTTTTGATAATTTACATTATAAATCATTAGGAATTAAAAGACCAAAATCTCCCAAAACAACATAAAACATAAAAATAATGACGTAAGAAGGGTTAGCTAGCACAAACAGTGCACTACACTTCATCAGTTTATAATACCTGGATTGATAATTTATGTAGAGCAATTTAGGACACTAAATTGACCAAATAGAGGCCCCAATACAACAATGTTATAGCCTTATTGCCTCCACTTCCTGCCCAACCACAACTGTTACAACCTGCTCCACCCAAGCAACCCTAGATGCCTGCCCAACCAAATCTAAACCCGAATAACAGACAGGCTCAACAAATATATAGTGGAGAGACATCATATCTAGCTTATGTTATGGAAATTCAGGATATTAACCTGAGAGCTAGGAGAGTTCTCCTGGATAACCAACCTCCACCTAGGGAGGTTGAGGAAGAAAAAGAGGAAAGCATTCCTAAAGTCAATCCACCCTTTCCTGAGAGATTAACCCAAACACTCCAGCCTATCCCAGAAGAGACTGAACTTTTGGGAGAATTGAAAAATCTATGTGTAAAGATCCCACTTCTCCAAGCAATAAAAGATGTACCTATCTACAATAAGTTGATCAAGGAGAAGTGCTTCAAGCATACAGGGAGGCGAAGAAGAGATTCCCCCACCATTAATGTCATTGGACAATTGTCCAACTTGATGTTGGGGCAGGTATCTGTCCAAATTATTTGGACCCTGGAAGCCCTGTAGTAGATGTGCACATCAATGGAACCATTGTCCTACACACCTTTATCGATCTAGGGGCTTCCATTAATGTGATGACCAAGGACACCATGCTCAAGCTCAACCTCCAAGGTTCATTGGGGAATACGACAACAGTCCTGCAACTTGCAGACCACTCCACAGTGACCGTTGAGGGGATTTTGGAGGATGTGATGGTCTCCATTGGCTCTTAGGAGTATCCTGCAAATTTCCTAGTTCTGTAGCCTAAGTCTAAGCTTACTAGTTACTGTCTCATCCTTGGGAGGCCCTGGTTAGCCACTGTCGATGCTTACATTAGCTATAGAGCTGGGAATATGACCATCCAGAATAGGCATATGTCCAAGAAGTTAGTCCTATACCCTCCTGCTCAGCCATCACTAGAGCATGATTTACCTCTATCGCTGGAGGAGGAGGAAGAAGATGAAGTTTATTTTGCTCAACTTTTTACTTCAGAAACAACCATGGGAGGATGACATCAGGACGAAGATGATATGATCGAACAACTACTCCAAAATCTGACTTCCAGTACATTGCCTTTAGAAGATGTAGTAAAATAAAACCAGAAAAATCATCCAATTAACCTATGCTTGGCCGATTCCAATCCTCTATTTGTCAAAACCATAGAATTCGGCCCGAAAA
>APFE031483981.1:69164-83453 GCA_000404065.3 Pinus taeda | reverse complement strand
TTTCTCCTTTGGTTATAGTACCCAAAAAGAATGGTAAATGGAGGGTATGCATTGATTACAGGGAATTGAATAAAGCAACTTTGAAGGATCACTTTCCTTTGCCCTTTATCAATCAAGTATTAGATACACTACCAGGCAAAAAGTACTTTTCATTTCTCGATGGTTTTAGTGGTTATAATGAAATTCAGGTAGCACCTAAAGATCAGGATAAGACCACATTTACCTGTCCATGGGGAACTTTTTCTTATCGAGTGCTTCCCTTTGGATTATGTAATGCACCAGCAACATTCCAAAGAGCAGTACTAGGAATTTTTTCTGATCTAATCCATGATTGTGTAGAGGTATATATGGATGATTTTACAGTTTATGGTGATTCGTTTGGAGAGGCATTAGAAAATTTGGAAAAAGTCCTTATAAGATGTAAAGAAACAAACATTTCATTAAGCCATGAAAAATGCTTTATGATGTTTACTGAAGGTATTGTTTTAGGACATCATATTTCAAGGGATGGGATTAAAGTTGATAGATCAAAAGTTGAAGGCATATCCAAGTTACCTATTCCAAATTGTCAAAAAGATGTTAGAAGTTTTCTAGGATTTACTGGATATTATAGAACATTTAAAGAAAACTTCACCAAAATAACATCTCCACTCTTCAAACTGCTTACAAAAGACTGTGAATTAAAATGGGGTCCTGATTGCCAATAAGCATTTGAAACTTTGAAAACAAGAATATCTGAAGCGCCTATCTTGAGAGGACCAAATTTCAGACTCATTGGCTTGGGCCATATGAGATTGACAAATTCTTTAGCAATGGAGCGGTAAGAATCAAAACCATTGATGAATATCAAACTCCTCTTATTGTGAATGGTCACAGATGAAAGATCTATCGTAAGCCACTCTCAAAGGAGGAATTTGTCAAAATCTTTCAAGATAATTCTGCAATAAGGCTGGTGAAGAAGAATCCTTCTTCTCCACCAGCCTAGTCTTTGTTCTTTTCTATTTTAAAAAACACATCACTGATTGGCAGTCTTATACAGAAAATACAGGGCGAAAATCAGAAACTTCTGATGCCCTATATTTTCCAAAAAAAAATCCCTCTCATTTTATTCATAGTTTCATGTCACTTCACTTCATTTTGCTTCACTTCACTTCATTTCATTCCATTTCATCATCACATTCCACCAATAAAATCCCTTTCATGACCAGTTTTCATATATCATTCACTCAGTCATCATTCATTTCCATCCATCTCCGTTCAGTCATATGTTCACTGTGTCAGTTTCCGCAGCTGAATTATGTTTCCGCAACTAAAAACTAATTCCACAGCTGATTGTTGATTCCATAGCTAACACTTTTTTATTCAGCATTGACAATCAGATGTTAGCCAAATAATGATGAAAAGCAAATCTAGGTATGACAAAGGAAATATTTTGAAGATATAAAGCACCTAAAGCACCAACAGGAAGTAGCCAATCAAAGGTCAATGGATGGAAGTGGTAAGATCTAAGGTATGAGCAAGATTAATTTCAAATAGCATTTTAAAGCACATTCTATATAGTTATGAAACCACCGGTGCCATTATGTGTAATGATTCGCATTGATAGCTTTCATAACCGCTCCATGGCCTTTACATAATTCCACCACAAACTTTGCACTAATTTTTAACAACCTTATGATCCACCTCCGAATTTAACTCGTGTTTAGTTGTACGTTGGCATTCCACCTGTTGAACCGAGTAATTATGAGGATGTAATCTATTTGATCACGACTCTTTCCTGCCGCACAAATCCGCAGTCATTTTGAGAACATACTAACACCTATTCCGTAGCCTTCTAGTTCAAAGCTTTGCCAGGCTCACTCTATTTCCATACTATCCCATTGAAGTTGCGTTTGTTATTTCTGGCCTGTTTACATAAGCCTCCACTCCGTGAACTCATTTTCACTACCTGTTCTCGGTTCTTCCATTTACAACTACTAGTTTTTCTCCACAATCCTTCTCCATCTCCCGCTAACACAACCGTTTCACCTTTGTCAATCCATTACTCACGGTCCATCACTCACAAACGTATTTTAAGGCAAGAGGAAGGAATGGGCCTTCTGCTAAGAACAGAGCCGGACGGGCCTAAATTCATGGAGGGTTATCCATAATTGAAAAGCATATTAAGGAAGGCACGGTGGCTGCAGTTCATCCAGAAATTCAGAGGTCACAATAAAGAAGTCACGAAGACATTTGCAAGGTCTTCTAATGGCATGGAAGTTGAGGTTGGAGATATTAAATTTTCAGTCACAGAGGCATCTATTGCAGCAGCAACGGAACCCCCACAGGAGGGGGAATGGTGGTTCAAAAACAAAGACTTTGATGAGAAGGTTTGGAGGATTATCTTGCATAATCCAGGAATGGATATAACCATTTTCAAATGTGGAATCCTTGTCTCTGCTCTAGAGGAAAGGTTGACTAGTTTATTACTGATAATTCAGAAGTTTATTACATGTGAAGGACGATTTGGGTCCATGTACCTGTACCACATCAGGTTACTAATGAATTTTCTGGAAAATCAAACCATCAATTTGCCTTATTTCCTATTGAGTAGCCTGAAAAAGATGTCCACAACCGTACAAAAAAATATGAAGGACGTAGAGCCTCACCTTTACCATCACGGCCTTGTTAAAATTCTGATTGAAAAAAAATTGAAGGAAAGAAAGGACACCTGGGAACAGTTCTTGATTAGAAACTTCTTTCAGGACCCACCTGAAACACCTGAAATTAGCTCAACAAAGGAAAAGTAGGAAAAGGAAAACAAGTGTGAACATTCAGGATACTCCTACTAACATAGCTAAGGAAACTAGTAAGGAAGAGAAGCTGTCTAAAATTAGGAAGGAAAGAACTGAGGTTAGGAAGCAAGGAAAACTAAAAAGGAAAAGAAATATTGACGCTGTCTATCAAACCCCAGAACCTTCCTTAGAAGAAGATCAAATACTTTCTAAAAGACTAATCTACCTTAAGGAACAAGCAACTACAGGAAAGGGAAAAGGGAAAGAAAAACAGAGTGTGAAGAAAGGAGACACCAACTCACAGAATCTAAGGAGGAGATCCAGACTTAAAGGTAAACTAAAGAAGGTACAAACTAAAGGGACCCACTTCGTGGACTTAGGAAAGGAAACACCGGAACAGTCTCCAACAATCCCTCCTGGCCATAGCCCACAACATTCTCCTCTTTCTCAACCAGATATTGAGATCAGTCCTTCTCAACCAGATTTTGGGTTTAGCCCAAGAAAGGCTACACCTGAGATAGATCTAACCCAGCAAGAAATGTATGATTTTATTAAGTCGTTGGAGAAGACTGCCACAGATCAAGGAACTTCATCTACCCAGCCTAATACAGCCCAGGAAGCTCTAATCCAATCACTAAAATAGGAAGTTTTTGAACTGGAAGTCCTGAATAGACACATCAAAAGAGAAAATGAAACATTGAAAGAACAGAGCAGGTTGGATAAAATTATTCATGACAACACCATGTTGCATCTTGGGCTGTGGCAAAAGAAAAATAGGAAATTGAAGAAAAAGAGGACGTTGAGCAGAGCTCTTATCAACCTCAAATTCAGGTGCCTATTGAGAAAGCCTAAGATGACAGTGGTACCAAGAAAGAAGAAAAGAAGGCTGGATGTGTTAGCAGAGGTCTCAGAACACATGAACTAAACGGAGGATGGTCACAATTTTGATTGCATGAGGACATGCAACACCTTCACAGAGGGGGTATGTTGAGCCCTGAAACTACATCTCTTCTACACACTTTCCTAGACTTTTTCCCCTCACCAGTGCCTCATAATCTATCAAAGATCATTACATATTGATTCTGAGAGTGCATTTAAGTGGTTTTCTAACTATATTTTTGTGTTTGCTATTTGACTTAGATTTTTCTCATCAACTGCGGAATGCAGCCACTTTCCACAACTGACTCGAGATTCCGCAGCTGTTTTTGTTGATCTCTAGGTTACAGGTGTCAGCAAGCAAAATAAGGCACGTGGGAAGTTCAAAAATGATCTAGACATGGACCAGGTCCTACTAGTTTAGCCAAAGCCGAAGAGAAAAGCCTTGGTCAAACGATGGTCAAATGAGGGGTTCTACGGCAAACAGGTCCCTGTTTTCAACACGTGAAGGGTTCGAGACCGTTCCTAGATCCATGGATTCAATTTGACAACTATAGAATGCCTCCACGATGCAAATCCAACATCCACCTTTTGGTAGATTGAATGATCATGGCAACCAAGATGCTAAGCTCACAGGTTCTGTCTTTTTACGTGTCCTCTGCTGAAGATGTTTTATAGGAAAATAGTTATGTAATTTCCTTTATAAATAACGCGTTTGCAAATGCATGTATAGTTTTTTTATGTAGTCTTGTTGTTAGTTCATGTATTGTGTCGTGACATTGGTCCTGCTATTGTAACAAGAGGATCCTTCCTCTGTTTTGCAATAAAACAAGACTATGTTTTATATGACTGTGTGAGCGTAATTTCATACTGACAGCATGTTAACCAAGGCCGTGCAGAGGGCCCCTACTGGCTAATTTTTTGTTCCTTTATTTTTGTAAATTTTTTATGTGTTGTTGTCTTATTTCCATTGTAGATATTTCATGGTTTGTTCACCTGTGTATATTTCATATTTTATTTATGGTGTTAATGTTTCATTCCTGTACATGATTTTCCAAGCATTGTATATTTTTGCTAACACTGATCAGTGTGTTTCAGGATAGGCTAGGCTCGGGCATTTTCATACAATTTTTTTGCAATAAATAGTGACATGAGATTGGCCTCTCTGCTGACTTTGTTTTTCTTAGCTTTTCAATTTCAGTTATGCTTTGATTTTAGTCTTATTCATTTGCTGTTGTTAGTTAGTTTAGATATCAAATTCTTCATGACATTTAACATTATCTCCAGAGCCATGGCTTAACCCCAAAAATCTACTTGGCAAGCTATCAGATTATGAGTGAAGTAATTTGATTTTACTTTTATTTTTTTAATTAGATATCAGGGTCTTCATGTTATTGACGTTATCTCCAGAGCCATGGCTTAACCCCGAAAAGCTACTTGGTGAGCTATCGGACTATAAGTGAAGTGAATTGATTTTCTTTTCATTTGTAAGTAGGTAATTTAGATATCAATTCCTCTTGTTATTGATGTTATCTCCAGAGCCATGGCTTAACCCCCAAAAGCTACTTGGCGAGCTATCGGACTGTAAGTGAAGTGAATTGGTTTTACTTTTATTAGTTTGTAGTTTTTGATTTGTTTGAGTGCAATAGCTTAACTTTTATTTCTGTATTTAGATGAGCGGAAGAGATAATGATTTCATGATCAGTAGTTTATCATTTGTTTGATTTGAATAGCTGCACATTTACATTCTTGTTCAAGTACTAATTTCATCACTAGTATGTTTTGGATTCTCTGA
Organism: Pinus taeda; assembly: GCA_000404065.3. Lineage (NCBI taxonomy): Eukaryota > Viridiplantae > Streptophyta > Pinopsida > Pinales > Pinaceae > Pinus > Pinus taeda. The sequence continues at coordinate 78,008 of APFE031483981.1, read as the reverse complement.
AGTGTTAAGCTCTGGAAGTCATCATAAAGGACATAATTGCCTTAAAATGTATATCCATACTTGCCTTCTAAAGTGTTCTTAAAACTTAGGAATAGGATTTCCATTCGCCTTAGGAGACAAACAATGATAAAAACCGCAAAAGAAAATAAAATTGAAAACAATAAAAAGTAAGAAAGAGGTTGTCTTGCACATATAGTGTGCCACACTTCATTAGTTTACGACTCCCGGATTGATAATTAATGCAGCAATTTAGGACATACTAAATTGACTAAACAGAACTCACTGATGGATGCATATCACCAAATCAAAGGGAGTGGAATACATTGGGCACATGGAGGAGAAACTCAAGGAGATGGGTAGAGAGCTAAGTGGCTTGAGAGATAGAGAGGCCATAATTAGAAATCAACTGGAGATAGAAAATGCATTGTTGAGAGGAAAATTGTAGGAAAGAGAGAATCAATTGGCATGTATGGCCAATCTCTCTTTGGAAGCAATCTAGTGTAGGATGCCAGCTAAATCCTATGCCCTCTACCTCAAGGAGTAGTGGCTACAGTTCCAGATCAAGACCCTAGCATAGAGAGGCAGCATTCCATTTCAGGACTACGGTAGTTCATTGATCATTGTGATCATAGCACTCTAGAAGATAGGGCCAAGATGGTTGATTTTTATTTGCACAACATGACCCTAACAGACATGAATGTATGGGATCCTAATGCCAAGCTAGGTTATTTACAATTGATGGCTTTGGCATCATGGATGAACCATGAGGAATCAAGGGCTACAGAGATGAAGATAATATTGGTAAGAGAATAGACTAAACCTCTTATGATTAGAGTTAAACAATAAAATCCCATGGCCCTCATTAGTACCCATAATTTGATTGCAAATGACCCTCAGCTTGCACCTAGATATCTTGCTACCCAAGAGTAAGAAATTTCACATTTTGAGGACATGTTCAGATTGTTAGGTGATGATAGAATACATGCTTGCCTGAGGAGATGGAACACATTGCCATACAACTTAAAGATAAGAGAATACCACTCTCCTCAAAGATTGAAAGAAGCATTGAAAAAGACACCCATGTACAAGCAATCTATGCAAAGGCTGAAAGTAAATTGGATTGGCCTGAAACTCAGTCCACCACTACTCTTATAAATGCTAGAGGGAAGAAAGGAAGAGGAAGAAAAGAGGCAGTGGGAGGAGGTAGAAAAGAAAGCAGGCTTATATGAACAAGAGGAGGAGACCATAGTAGAGGCATGGGATGTCAGGGAGGTCACTAGATCCATGAAAGATATGGATATTGATTGAGTTGCTCAGAGGATGAGCAACACTTTCAGTAGGGAAGTGATGATGAGCCTCATCATTGGGTAATTATATGGGCCTTAATTCACCTCCTAGCTTAGTCAAACCAACTTTTCTCATGACTTATTACATCTTTTTGATTATATTTTGTTTATGAGGTGAGTTAGAGTTTGATATTATGCCTAGTGGACTAATATGCATTGAATGCAGGATTAAAGGAGAAAACCGAGGAATTTTGTCAAAGACTAAGGTTAGAACTCAAATGGGGCAAGGAAGAGGGATTGTATTAGGTAAATCCTCCTCATTTACCAGTCCTCCATTCGAATTCATCACATTAGCTCGAAGTGCAAATAACCAAATCATGAGGATTAGAAGGCAGCCGAGCAAGTGAAAGACAAGCACCAGTTTATCTCGAGTTTCGGAGCCGAGTCTCCCTAATTTTAAGGAAGTCATTGGGGACTTCAGTTGTATAAGTGGAAATTCCTAAAGCCTCATTAGGATTCGGATTTTTATTGTAAAAATCTAAGTTATTTTCGAACTGCAATACTTGTGAAAGTTCTATTGATGTAATTTGATGTTTTGATAATAAGAATGAGTTTTTTTTTTAGCTACCACTGAGTTAACTTAGAGAGCTAAAGCTCTTGGGTTAGGGCCAAACCCTAGCAGCCAAGGCTCCTCTTTCTTGTATATGTATGTTTAGTGTAGTTTCATAGTTTCATTGTTAATTTGCTTTTTAGACACATTTTCATTACAAGTAGTGTAGACTAGATTGGTTTTTTTATTTTTTCTTCCATTTGTGCCTGAATTTAGTAGCAAGTTAGCAGGGATAAAAGGATCACCATAAGGTTTTCAGCAGGTGTCTTTGCCTCACTTCCTCCCTCTGAGATCATGACTTGAGGAAGGGACCCTTAAGCAGCCCCAAAAACACAGATTTCTAGTTCCCTTATGAACTTTGGAGTTTTTTGTCTTTAAATTAGTAGTTGGTTAGTTTTTCAAGGTAGATTTCCATTGTCATATTTTTCATCTTCATTTCTACAGTAGATCTCACCCATGCTTTCATTCCTATTAGAAACTTTCCTCATGCATAGTGTAGGCAGTTAACTCATTAATTCTGCTAATCTAGTTTAAGGAAATGTTTCTTGTTTGCATAGATTTTTGGAAGATATACATGTTTTATGCCAAGAAGGTGGTTTAGGAGGAGACTAAGAATTCATAGCCATTAGTCGCCTTCCACTCCATCCACCTTAGCCATTGCTTGTTTTACCATTCCCTTCACTAGTTTTCCATCATTTTACATAGAATTTATTCCAAGCACACTGAGAAAATCCAACCATCTCTTATCTTTGTTTTTGACTTATGAATGATCCTAGAACTTCTCCCACTCCATTCAACCCATCACACACCTTTCTTAGGCCTCCCATCACCTCCAACACCTCACATTTTTCTCTCGACTGTATCCTGTAGATTTACAGGGGATCCTGTAGGTTTCTAGTACATCCTGTAGGTTTTCCTGAAATGGCCTGTTTTGAGACCGAATTGATGGAAAACCCCTAGACAGTCGCCAAAAGCCTCCCAAGTGTCTTCCACACCATCCAACCATCTCCTAAACCTTCTAGCCATCCTTAATCATCCTTAATTCACTTGCCACATCAACAGAAACAATTAGTTTGCATACTTGATTTTGCATAAAATGACAAAAAGACAAAAAAGATTTATTTCAGTCCCTTTACTTGCACATTAGTGATGTTTTGATGTTGTTTACTTCCATGCTTAGAGGGTAGCATTTAGTTCATGTTAATTTAGCATTTTTGGAAAAGTATAGTTTCTTAGCAAGTTCATTAGGGAATGGTGTGATTTAGCATTGAATTTGGGTCTTCTTCATTATTGTAGTAGAGTAGCTCTCTCTTAGAGTAGATTTTCCTTATTCCATCAATAAATCGAGCTTGTTCTGACTCCATAGAATTCTGGCTTGAAAACGCCAGTGGTCTCTCGCCATCTGTACAACGACAACAGGCAGACCCATCACTATTACTTATGTATACAACACTGTAACCTCCAAGTTTGTACGAACCCTGGGTTGATAAACTAAAGCTGGTAGGCTAGGAGTTGTAGCATTCTTGCCACAATTCTAGTGCTCATCACCTTCCCCATCAAGGAAACCAATGGGGACACTAAGATGAAAAATATCAGTCCCTTTGCCCTACCTCATTTCCATGGCTTGACAAAAGAAGATCCTGACACCTTCCTAATTGAGTTTGTTGTCTTATGCCGAACCAATGACTATACAGAGGATGAGAAGAAGTTAAAAATATTTCCATCTACCCTCAAGGATGCACCATTATGCTATTTCATGGGTTTACCTGGGGATAGAATCACAACTTGCACTCAGATGCAGCAAGCCTTTAACAATAAGTATCGAGACTATTGTAGGTCGAAGGATACTAAAATTTTCAAGATGACCATAGGAAATGATGAATCCCTAGAGGATTATGAAGAAATATTCCAACTTAGTTACAAGAGGACCAGGTGCACACTTGACCCTGAGTCACTAAAGTTGGTCCTGCTCAGGGGGTAAGGGAAGATATTTTGGATACCCTACGCTTGTTAGTAGGAGGAGATATCTACCAATTACCCTATGAGGATATCAAGACTGTCTTTAGAAACCATTCTAGGGTAGCTAGGAAAAATGGTAGGGGTAGTCAACCTATGCTCAATACATCTTCCAACTCATCCATCAAGGGTGAAATTGGAAACATGCTGGAAGATTTAAAAAGTGAGTTGTTGCAAACCCTTGCCTTGCAAATGGACACTATACACATTAAGAGAAAGCAAGAGGAAGCAGAAAGAGCTTTGGCCATTTTCTGTCCTAGATACACCAGGAGGCACCCTAAGAATGAATGCCCATTGAATTCTATTGAGATTTTATTAGTCTGTGAAGAAAACCCCTCCACAGACAAGTGCCCTTCTTTTCTTGGACTCAAAGTTGTATATCAAGGAGCTGAAGGAGTCACTGAGCAGCTTTGCTACATAAACCAAAGGAGACCTCATGGGCCTAGGCCATACGAGTAGGGTATATAAGGGTCATCCCATCCATATTACAACCCCAACCAGACCTCATCCATACCTTCTTGGGGAACCTTTGCTCATCCTTCCTGGCCCACACCTCCTCCTTAGTCCTTTGCATCACAGTATCACTCCCAGCTAGCCATCCAGCCAGCCATTTCAACCCTATGCTCCGCCACAACCCCAGTGGAATGTACCACCCTAGGGGTGGAGGCCCCAATACAAAAATGTTCCAGCTTTATTGCCTCCACCGCCTTCCCAACCACAACTGTTACATTCTGTTCCACCCAAGCAACCCTAGATGCCTGCCCAGCCAAATCCAAACCCGAACAATAGACATGCTCAACAAGTATACATTGGAGAGACATCATATGCAGCTTATGCTGTGGAAATTCAAGAGATCAACCTGAGATTTGGGAGAGTTCTCCCGGATAACCAACCTCCACCTCCACCAAGGGAGGTTGAGAAATAAAGAGAGGAAAACATTCTTAAAGTCAATCCGCCCTTTCCTGAGAGATTAACCCAACAACTCCAGGCTACCCCAGAAGAGACTGAACTTCTAGGAGAATTGAAAAATGTATGTGTAAATATTCCACTTCTCTAAGTAATAAAAGATGTGTCTATCCACAATAATTTTATTAAGGAGAAGTTCTTCAAGCGTCCGCGGAGGTGAAGAAGAGATGCACCCACCATTAATGTCATTGGATAATTGTCCGAATTGAGGTCGGGGTAGGTAATCTGTCCAAAGTATTTGGACCTTGGTAGCTCAATAACAGATGTAAACATCAATGGCACCATTTTCCCACACACTTTGATCGATCTTGGGGTTTCCATTAATGTGATGACCAAGGACACCATGCTCATGCTTAACCTCCAAGGTTCATTAAGGAAGATCACAACAGTTCTATAACTTGCACACCTCTCCATAGTGACCACTGAGGGGATTGTGGAGGATGTGATGGTCTCCATTGACTCTTGGGAGTACCCTACAGATTTCCTAGTTCTCTAGCCTAAGGCTAAGCTTCCTGGTTACCCTCTCATCCTTGGGAGGCCTTGGTTGTCCATTGTCGATGCTAACATTAGCTGCAGAGCTAGGAATATGACCATCAATAATGGGCATATGTCCAAGAAGTTAGTCCTATACCCTCATGCTTAGCCATCACTAGAACATGATTTACCTTTATGGCTGGAGGAGGAGGAAGAAGATGAATTTTATTCTTCTCAACTTTATACTTTAGAAACGACCATGGGAGGAGGACAACAAGATGAAGATGATGTGAATGAACACCTACTCCAAAATCTGACTCCTAGTACATCGGCCTTAGAAGATGTAGTAAGAGAAACCCAAAACAATCATCCAATTGACCTATGCTTGTCTGATTCCAACCCTCTCCATGTCAAAACCATAGAATTAGCCCCTAAGAGAACCTTGAAAATCAATCCATCTCTTTTTGCTTTCCAAGAAGAGAAGTTATGCAACATGATAAAGGAACATCTAGATGCCTTCGCTTGGAGTTACAAAGAAATGAAGGTAGCGCACCCCTCTATGTGTACTTAGCACATATATATCAAGGAAGGTTGCAAGCCAGTTCAGCAACCCTAAAGGAGGATGAATCTAGCTCTTAAAGATATAGTCAAAGAAGAACTACAAAAACTGCTTGATGCAGGATTCATGTACCCTATCTTCGACAGTGAGTGGGTCTCTCCTTTGGTGTTAGTTCCAAAGAAAAATGGTAAATGGAGGATTTGTGTCGATTACAGGGAGTTGAACAAAGCCACAAAGAAGGACCATTTCATTTTACCTTTCATTTACCAAGTGCTAGATGGCCTTGCAGGGGAAAAGTTTTTCTCTTTCCTAGCTGGGTTCAGTGGGTTCAATCAAATTCAAATTAGCCTGGAAGACCAGGATAAAAGCACCTTCACTTGTCCTTGGGGTACTTTTTCTTATAGGGTCCTTCCTTTTGGCCTATGGAATGCTCTTACCACTTTCCAGAGAGCAGTACTGAGTATTTTTTTCGAATTAGTCCATGATGTGGTAGAAATCTATATGGATGATTTTACACCTTATGGTTGTGATTTTCAAGAGGCTTTGTCCAACCTAGGTAAAGTACTGCACAAATGTATTGAAATGAACCTATCTCTTAGTCCCAAAAAATGTGAATTCTTGATGATTGCAGGGACCATGCTAGGTCATTCAATATCGCAGTAAGGACTATAGGTGGACCCATACAAAATAGCTATCATCCAAAGGCTCTCACCTCCTCAAAAGCAGAGAGATGTCAGAAGTTTCCTAGGGTTAGCTGGATACTACCAAAGGTTCATAAAGGACTTCAGCAAGTTGGCCTCTCCTTTATTTGGGTTTTTCGCCAAGGACTCTGAGTTTATATAGTCAAAAAGTTGTCAAGAGGCCTTAGACACCCTAAAGAACAAGTTAACCACTGCATCGATCCTCCGAGGCCCAAATTGGGCCCTTCCTTTTCATATTCATGTTGATGCCTCGCACAAAGCCATGGGAGAAACCATAGGTTAGATAGATAAAAAAAATTTCCTTATGCTATCTACTTTATCAGTAAGAATTTGTCAAAGGATGAACTAAACTACACCGTCACCGAAGAGGAACTCCTTGCTGTTGTGCATTCATTGAAAAAATTTAGGCATTATATTACATGCTACCAAACATTTGTGCACACTGACCATGCTGCAATCAAATATTTAATGAATAAACCATATGTGAATGCTCGGATTATAAGATGGTTACTTTTATTACAACAATTTAATCTAACTATTGTTGATAAGCTTGGTAAGGAAAATGTTGTTGCAGAATTTTTGTCTACAAAAAATTTTCCTGCAGGTGAAGAGGGAATGGTTGATGACCAGTTACCGGATGAGCACTTGTTCACCATTTCAGTTCTCTCTACATGGTTTTCTGATATGGTAAACTATTTGGTATTGGCACAGTTACCACCAAACTTTTCCTCCAAAGAGAAAAGCAAGATAGTAAGGAAGAGCACCCCCTTCACTTGGATTGGGGGCAATATCTTCAAACTTGGTCCAGATCAAATCTTGAGAAGGTGTGTCAGGGAGGAGGAAGTCTTTGACATCCTTCTGACCTGTCATGATGGGCCTTGTGGAGGTCACTTTACAGCAAAGAGGACATCATTCAAAGTGTTACAAGAAGGCTATTATTGGCCCACTTTTCATCAGGATGTGAAAATATATACTGTTTAGTGTGATCAGTGCCAAAGGATGGGAAGGCCTACTCCGAGAGATGAAATGCCTTTGCAGCCTCAAGTGACTTTCGAGCCATTTGACAAGTGGGGCATGGACTTCATTGGGCCTATTGACCCTCCTTCCAAGCAAAAACAGTACATCATTGTGTTCACTGACTATCTGGCTAAGTGGGCTAAAGCCAAGGCAATTAAGGCAGCAACAGAGGAGAAGGTAGTTGAGTTCCTAAGGGAGAATGTATTCTACAAATTTGGGTACCCTAGAGAGATGGTCACAGACCAAGGTAGCTAGTTTACCTCCAACATGATTGAAGAATTTCTCATCCATCACAAGATCAAGCATAGAACCTCCACTCCCTATCATCCACAAGCTAATGGGCAAGTGGAGGTGACCAACAGAGCGTTGGAGGGCATATTGACCAAAGTGGTAAGCAGCAACAGGAAATGTTGGGCATATAGACTAGTTGAAGTCACCTAGGCCTATAATACCAACTGGAAGACCACCACTGGATTCACACCATATGAGCTGGTCTATGGGAAAAAGGCCCTGTTGTCCATTGAGTTTGAGTATAACATATTAAGGATGGAAACACAACTAGATCTAGATCTCAGTTGTGCACAAAAAGAGAGATTTCTCCAATTGAATGGTTTGGATGAGTTCAAAATGCAGGCCCTCCTACATACAGAGGTAATTCAACTTCAAAGGAAGATCTAGCATGATAAAAATATCAAAGGAAAAGCAATTTCATGAAGGTGATTGGGCTTTGTTATATGATTCCAAGTATAAGGACTTCAAGGGAAAGTTAAGGACAAAATGGCTAGGACCTTATGTGGTAGAAAGAGGCCATTCCTTTACTTGTTAATGGACATTGATTGAAAATTTTGTAGGTTTTAACCCCGTACAAAAATTACCTGCATACGAATTCTAAAACATAGAAAATAAACAATGCGAGAACATAACACATAAAACACATATACATAGAGATTTTCCCCTGGATCGAAAAACCGGGACTACCAGCCTGATTTTTCATTATGTTCCTTTCAATGTTACAATACATATTTATACATGTTGAAGCATCCAATACCATGGAACGAAAACCATTGCGTCCAAAACCATGGACCAAAAACTATCGCGTCTAAAACCATGTGCGAAAATCATGCACAAAACCATAGGTGGGTCTGCCCAACCTAACATAGGGTCCAAAACCAAAATTTTCTGGGGCGCTGCCCTAGACCCCATAGAGTGGGGTTA